>JACXGM010008937.1:0-28231 GCA_016801145.1 Umbra pygmaea | reverse complement strand
ACCATATGGTCATTATAAAAGTGTTTACTAAAGTAATAAATCCAAGTGAGAAGTGGCTCAATTTCTCATAGACTTCTACAGAATCCAAGCTCTTTTGCATCCAGGCACATCGCCCCCAGCGGAATTCAGATAGAATGCAGGTTTAAGGCACTTCCTCATTTGCCTCAATTTGTGAAACCGGATGCTCACCCTGTGATTTAAACACATGCAACCAACTGTCAGTTCCGGCCGGAGCCTTTTGGGGTCGCTGGGTCACGTGCACTCGATTAGTTTGCTTTATGCCTCGGACCGGCCCTTCCAACTGTGATAACCCATTCCTTGTACTCCAGTCCAGACATTAATAAGTCCTTCATCCTCAGGTTCACCAACCTCCACTGCAACATACACTCACCTAAATGATTATTAGGAACACCCGGTCAATTTCTCATTAATGCAATTATCTACTCAACCAATCACATGGCAGTTGCTTCAATGCATTTAGGGGTGTGGTCCTGGTCAAGACAATCTCCTGAACTCCAAACTGAATGTCAGAATGGGAAAGAAAGGTGATTTAAGCAATGTTGAGCATGGCATGGTTGTTGGTGCCAGACAAGCCATTCTGAGTATTTCACAATCTGCTCAGTTACTGGGATTTTCACGCACAACCATTTCTAGGGTTTACAAAGATTGGTGTGAAAAGGGAAAAACAAGGGAAAAAAGACCCCACCGGGTACCACTCATCTCCACTACAAATAGGAAAAAGAGGCTACAATTTGCAAGAGCACACTAAAATTGGAGAGTTGAAGACTGGAAAAATGTTGCCTGGTCTGATGAGTCGCGACATTCAGATGGTAGAGTCAGAATTTGGCGTAAACAGAATGAGAACATGGATCCATCATGCCTTGTTACCACTGTGCAGGCTGGTGGTGGTGGTGTAATGGTGTGGGGGATGTTTTCTTGGCACACTTTAGGCCCCTTAGTGCCAATTGGGCATCGTTTAAATGCCAGGGCCTACCTGAGCATTGTTTCTGACATGTCCATCCCTTTATGGCCACCATGTACCCATCCTCTGACGGCTACTTCCAGCAGGATAATGCACCATGTCACAAAGCTTGAATGATTTCAAATTGGTTTCTTGAACATGACAATGAGTTCACTGTACTAAAACGGCCCCCACAGTCACCAGATCTGAACCAAATAGAGCATCTTTGGGATGTGGTGGAACGGGAGCTTCGTGCCCTGGATGTGCATCCCACAAATCTCCAACTCCAAGATGCTATCCTATCAATATGGGCCAACATTTCTCAAGAATGCTTTCAGCACCTTGTTGAAACAATGCCACATAGAATTAAGGCAGTTCTGAATGCGAAAGGGGGTCAAACACAGTATTAGTATGGTGTTCCTAATAATTCTTTAGGTGAGTGTATATACTTTATATGATAAACATCAGTTGCATGCTTTCAAGTTTGCCTTTTCTGACATCAATGACAACTATGAGGATAAGCCAGCGCCATGCTTCCTGATTGTAGTACTGTTGCTGGGCGCGTTTAAATTATCAAACAATTCTTCTAAATTCGTACTTGTTTTCACTAATTCATAACCCGTGATTTGGGGGTGAAAGACATTTATTTTTCATTCAAACAATGTTCTATCTAGCGCATTAGTGTGAATAAATCCCTGCACTCCCTGAATGAGACAGCGGCCTGATGAAACAGAGAGTCAAATAATTACTTCAAGCAATTTAGGAATATAGGCAAATTATAGAATTTCGTTACCCTTTAACTCTCCACCTAGCTTCTTGATGTTGAATATTCACTGCTCAAAAAATGTTGGGAACACTCAAATCACACGTCGGGTCTCATTGAAATAAAATATATTCAAGATCAAAATATTTACTGTACATTGTGTAATTCTTTGAGAGCAAAATGAAGTAACAACGGTTAATTGAACCCAAAAGTATTCAAACTCACACTGAAAATCATAGTAAACAATTGAAATCACATGCTGTTCCAATGTGTGTGAATTTCAACACAGCAACTCATAATGTGACTCAGTAGTATGTATGGCCCCCATGTGCCTTTATGCGCTCCCAACAACATCTGGGCATGCTGCTGATGAGACAGTGGATGGTGCCGTGATAGATCTCCTCCCAGACCTGGATCAGGGCATCAATGAGCTCCTGGACAGTCTGTGGATGTTGGGCCCTCATGCCAGCCTCATGGAGTTTGTTTCTGACAGTTTGGTGATAAACATGCACACCAGTAACCCGCCAGAGTTCATTTTGTAGGGCTTTAGCAGTGCTCCTCCTGTTTTTCCTTACACAAAGCCGTTGACATTTATTCACAATCGCTTATGCTTCGTAACTGGACAGATTGATATCTGTGAAGTTTAATTGACTTATATTATACCATGATGATTGCATCTTCCCTTAATTTACTTTGAGAAGTGTAGTATTATGTCCTTAAAAGATGCAGTTCTGAACTTTTGCAATAAACAAAATAATGTTCTAAACCTACCATTTAGGTCTAGATGTATAATATACTGTTTATATATGCGTAAACTCCTAAGTATCATTTTAATACCTCAGTTAGATATAAAATAATGTTCTAAACCTACCATTTAGGTCTAGATGTATAATATGCTGTTTATATATGCGTAAACTCCTAAGTATCATTTTAATACCTCAGTTAGATATAAAATAATGTTCTAAACCTACCATTTTGTTCTGAATGTATAATATGCTGTTTATAGATGCATAAACTCCTAAGTAGAATCAATTTAATACCTCAGTTAGATATAAAATAATGTTCTAAACCTACCATTTTGTTATGAATGTATAATATGCTGTTTATATATGCATAAACTCCTGAGTAGAATCAGTTTAATACCTCAGTTAGATATAAAATAATGTTCTAAACCTACCATTTTGGTCTGAATGTTTAATATGCTGTTTATATATGCATAAACCCCTGAGTAAAATCAATTTAATACCTCAGTTAGCCAAAAAACTGCAAGTTAGAAAGTAGAAGGTTTTGCTGACATGGGGCACATCCATGATTTAGCTGACTCATTTTAACTCAAGTACCAGGTTGTTTTGAACCACAGTTTATGGCCAGTCCTCATCACCTCTGCCATTTTACATGAACAACAGTGATTACATTATATTTACCTAAACTGTAATATTTTATTGACACACAAGTAATAGTACATACATATTGTTTGAGATAAATATCAGTTTACTTAAAAATACCAGGATTCCACAAACTCAAACCAAACCTATGGAAGGTTTAGTAGTAGCTTTTGAAAAAGCTAAAAAGAGCTAACATTTTGTGACAACATAGGAAGACGTTCCAACTCACATTGTCAGGAATAATACAGTAGAATGTTGTCTTGTGCAATTATTGTACAAGTGAGATTTGGTTTTGGAAAAATCTAAATGACATTTTCAGTTAATTATTTTGTCCAAATTATAAATACATTAAGTCAGACAAAGTAAGCACTGCTCTTCTGCCAGATATAATAGCATTTGTTCACTCTTAATTATTTCCACAATACACTCAAACTGACCCCTTCTAGAATAACAGGAAGGAGGATACTATATATAGTTGTCACTCAATGACCCCTTATTTTCTTATCCATTATTGCAGTGGTCCTAGATGAGTGAGCTGGTGCTTCTTAAAATTACTAGAATGACTGAAGCGTTTTCCACACTGAGTACAGCCGTACGGTCTTTCTCCAGTATGGTACCGTTGGTGTATTTTAAGGTAGCCTGACTGACTAAAGCGCTTTCCACACACTGAACAACAATATGGCTTCTCCCCAGTGTGGACCCTTTTGTGTTTTTTAAAGTCACCCGCGTGACTGAAGCATCGGCCACAAATCGGGCAGCAGTAGCGCTTTTCTCTACTGAGATGTCGCTGTAGTATTCTCAAGCCTCCTGCCCCACTGAAAGATTTCCTAAAAGGGAGCGTGTTGTGTTGTTCCTCAAATCGGTTTAATGCAGATTCACTGTTGTTTCTTAATGCAAACGGTTCCCCTGAGCCATTTGGCTGAAAGTACAACAGTTCATAAGACCCTGAGTCAGGTTGAAGAGGATCTCGATTGAGTTCGACCTGTGGTAAATTGTGGCTTGTGCCTGCACCATTGTAAAAATGCTTTGGTGCTGAATATGTGGCATACTCTTCCACATCAGATTCAGTTTTAATTTCCTCAAAAGATAACAGCGTTTGTGAGCTATGAGGAGAACTGTTTGGAAAAAGTGATTGAGAAACCGTGTGAGTGGAACTCATATGATTCAATATCGTTTCTGACATTGCAGCATTCGTGTCCAGTGTGTGGTGTTCCTTCACAAGTGTATCAGCTCCTGTATCAGATTTAACATTGAACTCTCTGGTATTTGTGGTCATCTCTGGAGATTCCTCGGTCCGTGAGTTCCTTAAACCTGCCCCTGAGGGGACTGACCTGCTCTTTTTCAAACCGAGAGGAGGTTTACAGGCAAACACCTGGCTTCCGAAGGTTCTTTCGCCTGTAAATCCATCGTGTGACTCTGGAGATAGTATATCCGTCAACTCCTCTTCAGATGGGAAGAGTTCAGTTTCCTCAACCAGGGAAAACTCCTGCTTACAATTCTGCAACTCAAGCTGGCCAGCCACATTCTGTGCAACACCTGTGAACATGAATAACACACATAATAGTTTATAGCAAATTATTACACTATTTTTACATGTTAAAAATTGTGATGGAAATGCATATTATTTTTAATGATCACCAAAAGTGTGAAATTGGCAGTCAAAGATAATATACATTTTAAACAACCACAGATTTTACAACAAAGCAACAAAGTTTCCTTGATAAGCGTATTGAGCCTTATAGGTTGTAGGTCCTACTGAATTCTAAATTCCTCTCCCAGTTTCTGGTATAAACCAGACTGAATCAAGTAATTTATCTGTTAATCTTCAAACATTCCTCAGTCTCTGCCAATGTGAAGTATAACTATAACGTAAATGCATCCACACCCATGGTTAAAAAAGGAAGCCATTACTCTGATGTGTTTTTGCATTTCTCCGAATGGGTTTGTATTTGAGCCTAAATATGCTTTTCTTTGGTGCTTGGATGCATGCCTGATATAATATTTTGACACTATGTTCTTTATGGCGTCATTTATGTAATCAATGTGGAGTCACTACTATTGTCCTTGATCCTTCCCAGTTCTGTTAATACACCCATTTATCTCTGTAGCTGTTTTAAAATGGCCACATGTGACATCCTTGAGTAGATCAGAAGGACAACAGTTTTTTTGATGTGACAGGTTGGTTTAATACTTTATCCACAGGATCATTTTTAACATTACCATTCTTAGAGGCTAACTCAATTATTTATTATTGTTACCACCTATCAATAACCAATCTTCTTTCAAAAAAGCTGCCTGGTTTGTGGTTAAAGCTATCTTTAAATTCAGTACTTCACTGAGAGAGCAAACAGAGGTTGTATGCATTAGGAATTGACAAATGTCCTAGTATTTCACCAAGTGAGCCCATGTTACTTATGGCATTTGTTTTAGACAAATATGATCTGAACATAGGTTTCTTAAACATATAATGTTATTTTCTCAAAGTACAATTTAGTTTTCACTTGGGCATTATGGATTCTTTGTGGTGCTTAATTACATTTAATATATTGGCTGCAAGCAGGACAAGATCACCAAGACAGCAGTACCCCTGGAGCAAGGAATGGCACATTTTTACCATATGCATTTTTACCATATGCATTTTTACCATTCTGACTCACCTGCAGTCTCTTTCTTCAACCTTTCCTGAAGTTCCTGCAGTCTCCTTCTCAGACTCTCATTCTCTCTCTGAGTTCTTGCTGTTTTCTCCTGGTACTCAGACACAGTCTCTTTTACTATGTCTAGAACCTCATTCACTGCCACAGTCAGTAGCTTTGCCACACGGGCATTCAGACGCTCAATTTTAGACATCTTCCGGAGGTTTTCCCTTTGTTTGATAGATGATGATGAAAGCTCTGACAAATCCTCACTAGCAATGCACAGTAAGGAAATTGTTAACGATGAGTTGGGTGACCTGAGCTTTGGTAATCAGTTTATATTACATCATGGCTAGGGGCTGTGTCCAGGCACTTCACAATGCATTGTGCCTAAGAACAATTATTACTCTTGGTATACTGGCCTTATACCAGACCCCCTTTTCACTGCTAATAAAAAAAGATAACAATACATCTAAATGGAGGCATACAGTAAATTTAAGAAACACAAAATACCTCACCACCATTTCATGAATAAAATGATAATCCATCCAAACCATCAACTACTGTTACAGGACCCAATCTCCTGCTGTCACAGAAAAACAGCTGCACCCCTTTAACCCATAGCAGTCTCAATTTAGCCCTGCCCCTATTTTCAGTTTATATATAGTAGTAGATTATTGTATGTGGGATATGTACCATCATCTTTTCTATCCCAAAACACAACCAGAATAATGTTTAGGCACTACTAGCTGATACCTAAAGGCAGCTCCTTGTCAGTTAAAAACAATGTTTTCTAATGTATGTAAACTATATATAATAACACACTATGGGCAAATTGTCCTATGCAAATTGTCCAATCCTGTATGGGAATACATATTGCAGGGGTGTAAAATTAAACTTGCCCCTAGCTAGTTTGTCAACCTGAATTTTGGTTATTTTCTAAAATACACAACATCCAGAAATACATGTGGGTATATTTATTAGAAGAATATTTTTCCCTCACAGACACAGAAACGTGTTATCATAGCCCACTTTCCCCCATGGTAAACTTGTTAATTTTCTCTTGTAAATTTAAAATCACGTGATGTGAAACATTGCAACGTAATGCTTTGTGTTCTGTTCAAGATAAAACTTTCAGAAAAACATTGAGCTTGACTCCTCTGAGGCAATAACATCTACATGTACATTACATGTTAATTAAAAGAGACATTCAATATGAGCGGTTTGTGGTTCAGAAACATTACCCATTTGATATGTCCTCTGACAATTTCGATGGAATCCGCCCTTAATTTAAATTGATCACAAACACGACTCTGGTGAAAGGTTTTGCATATTCTCAGAACTGTACATCCGGAACGTTTCTGATTAAATCTGAATACGAGTACATGAACTAACATATTAAAGGAAGATTTCATAAACACTTTGTTGTCAGGTAGTGGATATTCTCCTTCCTGCGACAGTGACGAAAAGCGAATATGTTACTGCCACCTAGCGAGCTGGAGGTTTGGCCATACGTCTACCTGTGCCCATGTGTTCGTCCGAGTACAACTACACTGAACAAAAATATAAACGCAACACTTTTGGGGCATAGGAGCAGGGGGGACGGGGGGCATGTCCCCCCCCCCCATATTAGTGGCAAGTAATGTGGCCAATCATGAGAGCAATTTGATAAAAATATATTAACTGTACCCAGGGGTGCTGTAAAAGGGGGGGTAAAGGATGACGATTCTCGGGGCCCATGACTAAGAGGGGGCCCAGAGAAGCCCCCAATTAATAAGTCTCAGCTGTGTTGGGGGCCCTGTCAAGATTCTTTTCATGGGGCCCAAAATCCTCAGCAGCGCCCCTGACTGTACCCCCCAATATCCAACTCGCTCCTACGTCCTTGATATCAATGACCAGCATTTCTCCAGAAATTGTTACCTATAAAACATTTGATGGATAATGGGTGTTATAGAAAACAATTGTACCTCATTCCTACAACACAGCGGCATTTGGACCTAATTTTTAAATGTTTCTATATGCTTTCAGAAAAAGGTCATGTAGTTCTGTTTTCAATTCACAAAATTATATACAATTCCTATAAATAGCACTTTTAAATTGTAATAAATGTAGGCAGATTGTTCACATCAGACCAAATTTCCCTTCTGTATGAGGGACGGTTTCGCCAACACAGATTATTCCTATATCCTGGACTAACAAATCAAGCTCAATAGATTTTCATTGAGCTTCATATTTTAATCACAGACTAGGCTTAATTTTGGTGCATGAAACTGACCCTAACACATTAATAGTGTATGTATGTTTAGTTCAACCAAGTTAACACAAATATATGCACAACATTTGATGGTATTGTTAAATTTTGATTTATAAATACCAACCTAAACAGAAATAGCACAGCATAACAGGAATGATAAATAGTAAATGTACTGCATTTATATAGCGCTTTTACAACCAATGGCCACTCAAAGCGGTTTACAGTGCGTCACATTCACCCATTCATTCACTCATTCATATACGATGGCTGATCCATGTGTGTCGTGTAGAATTTTGCACTGAGAATGGAACTACTTTATCTTTCAGTGGCCATCTTACAAAGCTGTAAAAACTGTATTCCTTGATACCTTAAACATCAGAAAAATAAAATTGAATGAGACAATAATTCCCTACACTAGGCAGTGCTTATTTTGCCATTTGAACAAGAATTGCAATGAGGTCATAATGAGTGAGCTTGACCCACTGTTTGTCAATGTGCATTTGCTGGTCTGTCTTTGTTGTAAATGATGGATTTTATGCTGTGATTTCTGTGTAACAACAAATTATCCCATATAAATATTTTGTTCAGATTTTTTAAAATATCAACCCATTGTTTTTACAGCATTTGCAAGCTGGTCACTTGAAAGAGAATGTACTGTAGTTCCTTTGTTACAACTCAAATTATTCAAACAGCACCTTTAGTGTAAATAATGTGACATTAAGTAATTCATATGCAGAGTAGAATAACAATTTTTATTTTCATGCAGTGTTCCATAATATTTTTGTCATCTATCCATTAACAGGGCATCAATGCATTGGCCTGCCATATGAATATTTCTTAATGTACTGGTACATCTACTGGGGCACCAGTCCCAATCTTGTCCTGATAATGAGTGGCTAATATTCTGAAAACATTGTGAATCAGATGTATGTTACTAGTTAAATCAGTTACTCTGAGATACTGTGCTAGCGTGGTGGAATATATGCCAGTTCGTGAGCACATTGCCATCTTGAAACCATTTGTAACCAGTTTGTCAACAGTTTGTAAAAAACAAAACAAAATCAGTTCGTAGACACAGAATTGGGTCATTTAGATACATTCTCCATGTTTCTGTCAAATTTGATGAATTCCAACAACTTTAATTGGCATTGAGATTAAAGGGTTACAGCAGGAAATGGGAGGAAAAATAAATATTCTGTCATCACAATAGCTAGTGTATACATAAAGACAAGTGCAAGAAAAATCCATCAACAGAAGACTGTATGGGTTGTATCCTTTCACACATTCAAGCAAAAATAACATGTCAACTTGTAATTCTACAACCTTGCTACAAATGCAAAAATTTAAGCAAAACAACCACAGTTTTGTTTGAAGCATGCATGTAAAATATAGAAATTGAAAATCATATAGCAAGTGTGTCAATTAATTACAAATTCCCTTTTATCGAGTATAATGAAAAGATGGAGGTGGTGAATCTTCATACCACACACATCAGTACGTTTTCAGGGTTCTTCGTCCAGCGTGGAAGACGTCTCTTCAAACAAGCTGAGCAGGTTCTTTGGTTCAAAGCTGGGACGAGGGAGGGGCTCTGAGCGGACCCAGTTCTGGACAGGCCTTTGGGTGGAGGGTGCCAATTTGCTGTGCTCCCTTTGTGTGTCCATAGACCGATCTAATTGACTAAGTTGCTGAGAGCCAGTGTCTATGGGGCTAAGACTGGGGGAGGCCGTAGGTGTGTGGTCTATGGGGCTAAGACTGGGGGAGGCCGTAGGTGTGTGTTGGGATCTGTGAATGCTGGAAGGTGTGACGCTGTGTGAGCGTGTGTGGATGTGACTAGAGTGCGACGGGGTGTGGGGAGGACTGAGATTAGGGAATATTGGAGGGGGGGAGTTTGGGAGAGGGGTTGAGGTGCTTCCGACAGACAGCCGAGATTTGAGTCTGTTGAATGACAGAAATTGAGAGGATTGAATTTGTTAGGATTGAATACCTTTTAATTATAGTAGTTTTATACTAATAAAGCTGCTCTAAGGTAAATATTAATATACTTTCAGCATGAAAACCAACTTTTTGTATTTTATGCAGTGCTTATTTTGCCATTTGAACATGAATTGCAACAAGGAAATTCCAGAGTTTCACTTCCACATTGTTTATGAATGGGCTTGCACTTTCTGTCTTCAATATGAATTGTACATTTTAGGCTGTGCTTGTATCAAAAGCACTGCCCATTACAGGGAATCATTTTCCCATCTATGTCATTTTTTTTCAACCCCAATTGGGACAAAATTTGGGACAGTAAAAAAAAAGCTAGGACAGTATGGAAAATGCAAATAAATAAGTAATTTCAAAATTCAATTCACTCTGTTCTATATTGAAAACACATTTTTAACACATTATGTTATGTTTTACTTTGAGAATTAAATTTATTTTTGAAAATATACACTAATTTAAAATCTGATGATTACAACACACTCCAAAAATGTTGGGACAGTCGACTGTTTACCACTGTGAAACATTACATCTCATGTAATTTTTTCTTATGTTTTTTTAGCCCGTTCCGAATCCCAAAGCTGTCTAGCTGTTCAGACATCTGATTAATCTTTCTACACTCCAGGAAAGCACAATTACACAACTTTATATCAGACATAGCCTGCATCTATTCATATCCTGGTCACTCTGATTTACCAGAACGGCACTCACTTGATTGAAAGTAAATAACCAAACCATCTGAATTCAACCTAGGTAGACAGCCAATGAGCTGGGCTTTTCAGGCATGTTTGGTTGATTACTTTGAGCCAAATACTACAACCATGCATACCCGAGAAAGTGACATGGAATGGAAGATTGACTCTATAAGCTATCCACACATGTAGGAGATGGGTCTGTGTATGAAGTGGCTTTTTATACCATATCCTGCTATTTGTGTGTTTTATAAGTATATACACTTTTTTGTAACCATATAATTTTTTTAATACTTATTTAATATGAAAATGATTAATGAGGACAAAATAGTCAATAGCTCCTTGGCATTTTGAGCAACATATGCTGCCATTCAGACATTGTCTTTCCGAGGGATGTCTCTGCATTTTCAGCAGGACAACAAAGATCTCATAGGACATTAGGAAGAGGGTCACATCTGTCTGGTAAAGGCTATAAATTACCTCAAAAAATGTTTAGCTCCAATCCATTTTGAGACAAATAATTTAGAAATAACATTTACAAAAATAATTTAACATGAGTGCAACTGAAATTAAAGCAGCAACAAAAAAACAACAGGTATATTCCAACCCAAAACATAACATCTGGAGGTTTGCATGCTTCAACAATATGAACAGAGAATCAAAATGGCATTCATGGGAGTTGTCAGGAAGAAGCCTCTGCTGTCAAAAAAGTAGAATGTTAACTTTGCCAGAGACCACCTGGACAAACGTCCATTCCCTGGACAGATGAGTTCAAAATCGCCTTTTTTTCAAAACCGCTGTTTGACAAAAACCCAACACTGCCTACCACCTAAAGAACCTTAGCCAAAAAGACAAGAATGGTGGTGGGAATGTAAAGATCTGGGGCTGCTTGCCTGGTATAATGCTGGGGTATACCAGGAAATTGTTAAATAGAACATCTAACCATAAGATTCAAGAAAGTTGAAAGTTTGGCCAAAGATGAGTCTTTCAAAAAGACAACGACCCAAGGTATTTCTATGAACAAATGTCTTAAGCAAAAGAAGGTTTGAGTTGAGGATTAGCCAAGTCAAATCCAGAACTTTTAGTTGCTGTTGCAAGACATGAAACAGGCAGTACATCCAGACAGCTGTCAAAACTCAGTAAACTCAGCTTCATATGAAGAAAATCCCCCAAAAATATTTTTTCTGTCAGAGTCTGATTAGTTGCTAGAGGACATTCATTCCAAATTATTGCTGCTAATGGAGATGCCACATATTTTAGCACATTTGAAAAATAAGTTTTTTTGGAATAACCCAATTTTGTTAGAATATCACAAGTTTCAGTTTGTGTCCTTTATTCAGAATGTTATACGAGTTTTTTTTTTCCTTCCTCTTCACTTTTTCTGCACACAAAACATTTGTATAAGCTGCTGTTCTATTTCAAAGTAAGTCATGTGTGAATAAAAGTAATTCTTGTTTGTTTTCATGTGACATACACATTTTGTCAGGGATCACTCAAACACCTTGTAATCTGTGAACCTCATCTGCACTTAATGGTGTAGTTTGAGCACCGCTCCGTCAACAAGACAACAGGCCACACGAAAAATTTCAATAGTTTGAAATTTGTGTAATGTGCACTTGTCGTTAAAGGCCTAAATAAATGTGTCTATTCCTAAATAGTATAACACAATACTGATAACAGGGATTGACATTACATTTATTGGTCACTTGATTTACCATAGAAATTACCAATCATACATTTATTGGTCATTTGTCCAGGTATTAAATGTGAGAAACACTTTGATCACTATGGTGGATTGTTTATGCAATAAAGCGCAACCTTACATTTTTGATTAAGTATTAAAAGCAAGTGAGCACTTGCACTGTGTAAAACAGAGCTGTTTGTCAGTGTGACCACCAGCCATTTAGAGAAGTGCACAATAAACGTTAGCTTATCTTGTACTCTTAAGCTGACAAATCACCACCAAGCAGACTACAGTTTATGGTCATATTGTTCTATGAAAATAAATGGCTATTTTTCAGTCTATTCTAGTTTCTGCAAGGATGCCTTGCACAAGGATGCCTTGCACAGGCGCATACTGTGTCCCATGTGCAGAAGCCTTAAGACTCTGATTTGGATACTGCTTTAATGCTGAACAGCGCACCTGTGGATAAGTTACATAATATGTATAGGCTCCCATCATACTTTATACAGTACAGTATATTTTGGTTTTATGCTAAGATTTCAATGTAATGTTTTTATAAAAATACAACTCAGAATTCAGTAGTGTCAATACAGCCTGTGTGGTTAAGCTATTAACAACCAGACGGGAATTCAGTAGCTACAGTTGCAATCAAAATGATACAACCCCCATTGCAAATCAGGTTTATTATCAACATTTACAGACTTTCATCTGTTTGCAATTAACAAAAATCTAACAAAAGCAATTGAAATAGCTCAACAAAAGGAATGCTTCCAAGTGGTTTTCCCAAATGCAACTGATAATATCTCCTCCATCTCAAAATTATTCAACCCCTTCATGGCAAGATTAGTAGAGCGCAATATTGCTGTTATGACCTGCTGAAAATGAGATGCATAGCCAGACACCAGCCTCTGGAGCATTCCTGAGGAATCTTAGATCATTCCTCATGAGAAATGGCCGCCAGGTTAGTAATATACTTGGGTTTACGTGCTGCAACCAAGGTCAAATCTCACCAGAGATTTTCTATGGGGTTCAAGTCAGGTGACTGTGATAGCCACTGTAGAATCTTCCAGGACTTCTTCTGCAACCAAGCCTTGGTGAAATTTTAGATATGCTTGGGATCATTATCCTGTTGGAAGCTCCAATGACACCTAAGCATCAGCTTCCTCACAGATGGCATGACGTTTTCTTGTAGAATATTCCTGGTAGTTCAATTAATCCATCTTGGCTTACAAACGCTGCAGGTTTCCTGTGCCAGAGGATGCAAAACAGCCCCATAGCATCACTGAGCCACCACCATGTTTGACTGTGGGCAGAGTTTTCTTTTCAGCGTTCTTCCTCCAGATATACTGCTAATCCATTGTGCCGAAAAGTTCCAGTTTTGTTTCATCGCTCCACAGAACAGGATCCCCAAAACTCTGTGGATTTTGAGCATATTGTGTAGATGCTTTTCCTGGTCAATCATTGTAATTAACCATGTAATAATCAATAAGGTGTAGGAACTCTTATACCTTGTGTAGAAGTTGTTTTATGAAAAGACAATAGAAAATAATATAGCTTTGATATAAGAAAAGGAATCCCACACATTGAGGTTTTTTGTATAATTAATATAGAATATTTGTTCAATGATCAACAGTTAGTCAGGGATCATCATTTACTATTACTTTTAAATGTCTACATGTGCATTATTATGTGTCATTAAAATGTTACTTTATATAGTCTGGAATTTCCTAAAAACCGCAGGTTATCTGGAAATTATGCATCTAAGATCAAGTTATTCTAAACTGTGACAATGAATTATAAATTATGAAGATTGTTCCATTGTATATTAAGATCTGTTCCATTGTAGAATTGTGGCCGACAGAGTGTTAAACCTTCTGAGGTCTTGGGGGGCTTTAGTCCGCCTGGCACACAGTTGACTTTTTGGCCTCTAGAAAGGTCATATTTTGACCTACAGTGAAGTGGCTGGATTCAAAAGACCCATGGCTACAACATGGATGAATGAAATCCAACATCCTGGGTCATTGAATTTTAGTTTTATAAAATATTTATCCCCAAAAACTAAAGAACGCATGTATTTTTTGTTGTTTTTTACATGTAAAAGCATGTTACCTATAATGAATAAGGCTTTTTATTGCTTATTGTCAAGCCCCCAGGGGTTCTGGACCAGTGTGCAATGTTTGGAGGCCATACAATCAAGTCAACATCAAAATGCTACAGTTATTTATAACTAGATTTCTATACGTTTTTAAAACCCAGCTAAATTCCAACTCCAAAAATTGTTGTTTTATGCAGGATGATGTCCTGCATCATTTACTTCCTACTTCCTGTCTGTGATATTTTTTGTAAAAAAAAGACCATTGTCGGCTTTGAGGCGCAATATCTCCGAGATGAACCCACAGAGATGAACCACCACTCATCATTTGCGTCTAATTCTCCCCTTTCAAATGGTACCAAGCTTTAGTTCCTAGCATGTACGCTCTAGATCTAAAGCGTCAATAGACTTAGTAGGGTTAAGGACAATTCCAGAGTAAATACAAATATTTAACATAGTAATTTTAAAAAGTTACCCCACATTGATTTGTAATACACAATGCTTTTTCTGCCTTTGTTTTCAGAAAAACAGACGGAGTACAGTTCAGGCGCTTCTATTTTTGTTTATATAATACCACAAGGTCCAGAATTAAATGGGAACGTTGCGCCTGCGCCCTGAAAGTCACTTCAGTGATGTTGAATTTAATGTAAGCTAGTAAGGTACTAGCAACTGATGAAACATTGTAACATTTAAAACGGGTCACAATAGTCCAAGAGATATGCCCCATCTTGTTTCAGTAGGTAGAGATTTAACCATAATCTGTCACTGATACATTTTGAAATTATGTTTAATATTATCACAAAATTGCACAAACGAGACATGCTACTGTAGCTACCTAGCTTAGCCCTTGGCCTACTGGCTAACAACACTATAACTACGAGTCACAATATCATCTGAGACGACAGCTATGATGTCCTATTGGTCTTCAGTATGTACAGATTTAACCATAATCTGTCACCGATACATTTGGAAATTATTTTGAGATTATCATTTGTACAAGTATTTCCACAAATTACTATCCACAAACGGCTCAGCTAATCGGTTATTGCCATTCCATAGGAGACATCATGTCTTGTCTACTGACATTTTTTACATTATTACTGACCAAGGAGATCAATCACCTATCTGGTTAACATTTATACATGTTTAGCAAATTTCTGCCAATCTTCATAATTCATTTACCTGCCAACAACTATTTCCATCAATTAGTATCCACAACCGGTTAAGCTAATCGGTTGTTGCCATTCCATAGGACCTAGCTAACTCCACGTCTTGTCTACGAACAGTTTAATATATTATTACTCACCAAGTTTATCAATCACTTATCTAGTTAACATTCATAAAAGATCAGCAATATTCTGCCAATCTTGATAAGTAATTTACCTACCATTTTTAGTATTTACACAAAAAATCCAATGATTACCTGTTAGTGTGTTACACAGCCTGGGCCTGACTTGTTTTTCGGGATAATGAACAGAATGTTTCCAAAACACCTTGGTGTCAGATGTAATCATCATCTTGGCTAGAGATCATTGAAAGCGAAAACATTTTCTGTCTCTGTTGCAATTGAGAGCTCGACTCCAGTGGACTGTAAGCAAGACACCGGCTAGAAAGACTAAACAGATAAAGTTGGGCACGAGCACATTCCATACTTCTTACTCACTATATTCCAGATCAAATGTATGGTTGAATATTACCAATCAATAATTCTTGATCAAAGTTGAAATTGTTCAGCAACTCAGGTATTTTCTGATTTGCGCTTACTGTTATTGAAAAAAATCTCACCAACTCTTCATATATAGCTATGTAGCTATTTAAGGAAGAATGCTATGTGTAGTATTCCTCCACAAAGTATGCAGTTTTATTATCCGATCAACTCGATTCAGGGTTGGGACGTAAACAAAATAGGAAGTCAACTGAGCTCTTCCCCTGTAATTTCAATCATTTTGCCAGTGACGTCACTGGCATAGAAAACTTATGCTTGGGAATGTCGGAATGCACTGAAAATGTGTTTTTTGTGACTATAATATCGTAAGCATGACCTGCAATATGATTGGTGGAATCTTGTGCTAATGAAAACAAGTTGGACCAATTAGGAATCAGTATTTAGGTTCATCATTCTCTGTATAAAACGAAATATATATCTTATTATCGGGAGCTTATTCTGCAGAAACAACTTGGCTTTAAACTAGGGCTGTAATGGTACATGGGTATGTAACCATACCATACAGTAAATAAATGGTTAGCTACTCTATTTTTAATCCTTTTTCAAAGAATCAGATTAATATGGATATATGTATGAGCCTTTGCTCACATCGTAATCGACATTGTAATCATTGTTGGCACCTTTCCAACTTTGTTAAACACGAGGAAAACTAGACCTACAATGGTGAGTGGTGGTGATGAATCATCATGGGAAAATCCTCCAATGCATCTACAGACAAAACTGTATTCTAATATTTCTAAATGTCAGTCTTGCCTGTTATTATTATTTATCTCAGACATGTACAGAAAGTGATTAAGATAACATAACATGTGCACATTTCAGGAAACATATAGTCTACGTGTCGGGAAACATTTATTTTTATTTGGTGTGTTGCACACTTGAAATAACTCAGTCGACTTCTGGGTGTCTTCATTCTTTTGCAACTTATATGCCCTGGTTCAATTACAACAAAAATGTATACCTCATGTTTATAGCTCTAGCTCTTTGAAGTAAATACAGTTGTATGTAAAAGTTTTAGTCACCTCTGACAATTTCCATGATATTAATTTATAAATACCGGTAATTGGGTGTTTGAATCAGCAATTTCATTTTGACCTATCAAATAACTGAAGGACACAGTATTATCTCGGTAGTGAAATGAGGTTCATTGGATTAACAGAAAATGTGCAATATGCATTAAAAAGAAATTAGAAAGGTGCATACATTTGGGCACCCTTGGCATTTTGTTGATTTGAATACCCTTTAACTACCTAGCACTAATTAATTGGAACACACAATTAGTTTGGTGAGCTCATTAAGCCTTGAACTTCATAGACAGGTGCATCTAATCATGAGAAAAGGTACTTAAGGTGGCCAATTGCAAGTTGTTATTCTCTTTGACTCTCCTCTGAAGAGTGGCAACATGGGGGCCTCAAAACAACTCTCAAATGACCTGAAAACTAAGATTGTTCTTCATTATGGTTTAGGGGAAGGCAACAAAAAGCTATCGCAGAGATTTAAGCTGTCAGTGTCCACTGTGAGGAACATAGTGAGGAAATGGAAGACCAAAGGCAAATTTCATCTTAAGGCCAGAAGTGGCAGGCGATTGGGCCAAGTATAATATCGGAGATGCAAAGGCGAAGGATGGTGAAAATGGTCAAACAGCCCACAGACCACCTCCAAAGACCTACAACATCATCTGGCTGCAAATGCAAGACAACGACCCAAAAACTGTTCAAAATCTACTCTGGCATTTATGATGAACAAGTACAATGTTTTGGAATGGCCATCCCAGTCCCCAGATCTGAATTTCATTGAAAATATGTGGGGGGATTTGAAGCGGGCCGTCCATGCTCGGTAACCATCAAACCTAACTGAACTGGAGATGTTTTGCCAGGAGGAATGGTCCAAAATACCTACATCCAGAATCCAGACACTCATTACAGGCTATAGGAAGCATCTAGAGGCTGTTATTTCTGCTAATGGAGGCTCAACTAAATATTGATGTGATATTTCTGTTGGGGTGCCCAAATTTTTGCACCAGTCTAATTTTGTTTTGATGCATATTGCACATTTTATGTTAATCCAATAAACCTTATTTCACTACTGAAATATTAACGTGTCCTTCAGTTATTTGATAGGTCAAAATGAAATTGCTGATCCAAACACACAATTTATAAAGGAAAATCATGGAAATTGTGAGGGGAGCCTAAACGTTTGCATATAACTGTAAATACTATAAACCATGCAATTCAATTATATATTTCTTTCCTTCAAACAAATTACTTAGCTGGGCTTCATTCATATTTATGTCTATTTCCCACAGCATACGGAAAGTAAAATATTTTGCTAAGGGGCAATGCATGTGCAAACTGTATGTTTTAAAAGTTCTACGACAATTGTAGCAGACTTTTTTGTTGTTTTGGGTAAGTAGTGATGTTGGAGTTCTGGCATGGAAACCTTCTGCGTTTAGTATGCGCCTTCCTTTGCTCACTGAAACCTCAGTCCCTGTTGCCACCAAGTCTTGTTGCAGGTCTTTTGCAGTCACTCAAGGGTTTTTCACAAACTGTTATCTCAGAAATCTAGGTGCAGCCGTTGATAGCATACTTTTTCTATATGGGGTGGCTGCAGTTCTGGAGCCGGTAGATATACGACCCAGGCAGTTTTACGCTCCTGGTATTCCTGATGCGTCCAGTAGGGGGAGAAGGATATGCGGCGAAATAACATCATTAAATTGGCGCTCGAAACGTACACATTAATAACCGTCCTGTCTATAGACTTTCACTAATTTAGAGGTTTTTGTTCATTTAAATAAACGTTATAGACAGTAGAATAATAGACAGTGAAATTATCTGCACTACGGATTAAAAAATCCAGACATTCAATTGGGCTTCACACTTCACTCTTCACACTTACAGTAGCATGTAAGTAAATACTGAAGGTATTCTTAATATATTTTAGATGGGCTTAACAGCAAGGTTTCAGAGTGGTTAAAATTACAGTTTGTGTAAGGCTTATGGTTAATGTAATGATAGAATGTAAAAATTGCCTGTCTGTATCATGCTGCAATGAACAAAACACACAGTGTCCATCTGGATTTGAACTTGTGAACACTGACATGAAAGTTGCAGATTATTTAAAATACCTCAATTCATGTTCCTTCTAGACTTGGTCGGCTGCTATAAGGTCTGTTCTGATATATACTAGGCTCATATTACAGCCTCCCCCTACTGGAAGCATCAGGAACAACCGGGGCTTAAAACTGTCTGAGCTGTAAAACTGCCTGGGTCGTATATCTACCAGCTCCAGGTCTACAGCCTCCCCCTTCTCTACTTTTTCTGCCTTGTCCATGTTGTGTAACCACCGTTTGCTTTACTTTGAACTTACAAACTATGCTTCCAACAGTGTCTGTGGGAACATTCATTGCCTTCGCTTTCTTTTTTGTATCCTGTTCCTTGACTGGGAAGGGCGATGATCTCTTCTCTTAACATTTTGTACCATTACTCTGACTTGAGTTTCTCACATGCAGTCCAATATGACACTCAACAAAATTCTGTTTGTCTTCTTGCCATTTAGTTTGGATTTTAAAGGTTCATGTTTTTAGCTTAAACCAGTATTTGTTATTATTATTAATCTCAATTTCCTTAGAAAATGATTAACATAAAAAATACTCTGCAGATTTTGTGACAGTCTTTAATCTACATGCCGAGAGTGGAAAGTTTGCTTGAATGAATAGTTAAACAATGTAGCCAATATGGCAATATTCGCACAAACTGTTAAAGTAGACTTTTCCATGTTTAGGTCCGGGTGCAGGATTCAGGAATTCACTCAGTACAGTCATTTAGATGCAGATAGTTTAAAAAAAAATTCAGATGTGTGAAAAAATATATAGTTGACATGTGGACGACTTCTGTTGTTTTGTCCAAACTGAATTTGACTAAAATCACACTAATTGAGATCTCTCGACCCCATTCTAATTTTACTTAAATCATCGTGTCCAGTAATATGAAATGATAAGTTCTAATGAAAGCATTATTTAAATTCTGCAAAAATACTGCAGCACAGTGCCCCGGAACACACTGCTGGGGTGCTTTGAAGCTACGCAGGGTTGAGCTCGGGGTGGCCCCTGGATGGAAGACCAATGCTGCTGGAAATAGTAGTGTTGGATGCCCAGTCGGGAGCACTCCTCCCTGGTCTAAAGATAAAATCCATGTGCCACAGGGCAGGGAAGGGGACATTTTCCCTGTAGGGATTAAAGGACAATTCCACGCGAAAAATGAACTTAGGGGTTAATAACACATGGGTACCGAGTCGACGGTTCTCTGGGGTATGTTTTCATGGTAATCGAATGTGCCCAGTTTTAGTGCAAACTGATAATGACCTTTTAACGCCATTTGTGAGGAGTGATGGGAATAACGGCGTTATAAATAAACGGCGTTACTAACGGCGTTAGTTTTTTCAGTAACGAGTAATCAAACAAATTACTGTTTTCCCCGTTACAACGCTGTTAGCGTTACCGACAAAATAAAATGTGGCGTTACTTTAATTAAGCTCAATGAAGCGGTAGCTTCCTTCTGCAGGACCTGCAAAGTTTTTTTCTCTGGTGTGTGTGTATGTGTGTCAGGGGGGTGGTAGACAACCACAACTAATGTTGATTGGCTTAGAGTACATTTCCGTTGTTTGCCAACCAACCAGAGGTAGAGTAGGGCGGGTGTTCACTGTTCAGTTCACACACACGCACAGACAGACAGTCGCACACACCAACGGCCAGGAGTCAGAGCGATGGCAAGTCAAACGAGTTCAAAGGTAGCTTTCGCGAACTGTAAGTATAATAAGCACTACTTTAACATTTAAGAATGTTTATGTAAAGTGCAACTTATGTACATCGTCACATGCCGCCACAAACTAGTGGCCAAGAATGCAGCTGATAACGTGAGCTCCGCTACAAAAGGAGATTGAGCTACGACATCAAAGCAGCTTAAACTAGATTTTTATCCACCACCGCCTACTCTTATAACTCAGACTAATATTTGATTCTACTTAGTGTCCATTTCATTCATTTAACATATTTAATATTGTGGGCTCCCAAGTTATTTGACATAGTTGTTTTTTTAAAGTAACGCAATAGTTACTTTCCCTGGTAATTAGTTACTTTTATAATGATGTAACTCAGTTACTAACTCAGTTACTCTTTGTGAGAAGTAACTAGTAACTATAACTAATTACTTTTTTAAAGTAACTAGACCAACACAGGTTGTGAGGGCATGAATAAAGTAAAAAGAAATCTCTATTTTATACCACTAACAAGGCTCAAAATAGCACCACACTTCCACGGTAGCATAATGAGGGTCCCTATGTGCAAACCGAAGCATTGAGAACTTTGTAAGTGTACAGACAGTTTATTAAAAAGATAGTTAAAAGACAGCACCATTCGCGTATAAAGGCAGGTGACATCTTAGGAAAACAGACTTGAACATTCGAACCACGAACACCGTGCTACATGAGCTGACCTGTGACTTGGAATCTCCCATGGCAAAAGGTTTTTCGGTCATTCATGCAGATCAATGAGCAAGACTTACAGATGGCAATGCGAACTAAAACCAAACACAATTTGCTCACAATTCAGCTTACGTAGCACGGTGTTCGTGGGTCGACTGGTTGAGTCTGATTTCCCAAATTGTCACCTGCCTGTATACGCAAATGGCAAATGAACAGATCCTTTTCTGGTTTCCTTCTCCTTGGAAATCACAGCAGCATCCTCCTTGGTGCCAGATTTTTGAATATCTGGATAACCTCACTATGACTCACTTGAATGTCTCGTTCAATTGCTAGCAACAAGAGGTCAGAGAGCCTCTCTTCCCTGCAGAGACTCCTGAGTTTGTTTTTTATTATTATTTTCAACTTGGAGAAAGACCTCTCCACTGTGGCTGTAGAAACTGGCAGTGTAGCATAGGTCTGGGAAAATGAGCTGGCACCTGTTTGCTTTCATTGTGGCAAGAATCACCTTCACGCTGTTGTTTGATGGGAAGGTGGAGTGGAAGACCTTTAGTTCTGATTTCAGCTTCTCCTTCTCCTCAACACCATAGAAGTCACACAGTGTCTGGATGGCTTGGGCAGCCTCAGGATTTCTGCTGCCTACCCAGTTGGCAGGAAGTGTAAGGAATGGAAGAACTGGATGATTCTGTCTGTAGACATTCCACTGTCATCCCCTTTAAATCATCTGCAAAGTTCCTGGGTCATGTTGTCCTAGAATGGGTAGTACACATTGCACTGGTAGTATTTTTCTACAGATTCAAACTGCTGGCTGACATGAGAAGCTGTAGTGCTATGTTGAAAAAACATTGAGACTTTCCGCTTCCTTGTCTGGCCAGGCACTGCTGAGGTTATGGGAATGTTGAGGCTCTCTGCCTTGTCAGATGCATTCCCTAAATATGGTTTTGAACTCCTCGTCATACCTCATTGTTTTCAGGGTTTCCAGTACTCCATTAATGACTTTGTAGGCAGTGGTGTGATTAATATCTTTCTGCTCCAGAGCATCTGAGGCCAAGTACAGTTATTTGGAAGACAGGGGTGGTGACTTCTAGGCAGAGAGTGAACTCAAATTTGATGGCATTCAGGTAAATTTTTGCATCCCCAGTGGCCAAGTCAGGTGGCTAACTCTCACTGATGTCTGTAAGGCGCTGCAGTACAGCTTTCAGAACTTTCTGAAACGCCTTCAGTGCTCATTCTCTGCAGGCCCAGCGAGTGTCAGAGAGCCTCTGTGGCTCAACAAAATGCTGCCCTGGATACACAGACTCTTGGCTCTTTCAACCAGTACCAGGTTCAGGCAATATGTTTTGCCGTGGACATACAGGGCCTTCTCATTGCCTGTGCGGATGCTGGCCTGAAGACCCTTGTACATTCCACTCATGTTGGCTGCCCTTGTCCACAAATTTTCTTTCTCTTTAGGCCATTCTTTTGGAGAAGAGAGAGAACAAGATTCTAACAGTCCTGGCCTTTGGTTGTGTCCAAATTGCAGACATGAATGAACCTTTCCTTTATCTCCATTTCATGTACAAATCGCACAACAAATGAGACTTGTTCTTGATGAGATATGTCAGTGGTTTCAACTAATAAGATTGAATAGATTTCTAAATCATGAATTTACTTTTGAATTTCCCCTTCTGATGTAAGGGCCCAATGCAGTTATTATGTCATTTTGAGTTCTGTTTGACAACAGTGACACTTGAGGCCTTTTCTTAGATCTCTTTATATTTGAAACTGAAGCAGATTCATGATGCTGTCATACTGGGCAAACGTTTTGACCAATTGAACGATGTTTTCCTGGTATTCACTGGATGTTGTCTCATTGTGTCCTCTAAAAGCTTGTCCCTGTCGAGCGAGATGCATAGTGATGTCTATTAGACGTGTCAGGACTTCCCTATTCCTGAGTCTCTCCCGTTCTCTTTTTTCCTTTCCCTTGCTGTTAGACACATCAAATGAAGTCTGGAGTGCATTTTTTGGAATTTATTCCAGCTAACCATGCAGATAATGTGGGTCTCTGTGCCAGAATGTTCTTTGATTTTATTGATAGCATGCTTCCATCTATCTATACTCACTGTCTTCCATGCTGTTCTACTCTTGAAATGTTCTTTACTTAGAAAGAGTCTGCAACTAAAACAGTACATGACATCATTGGCAGGTGAGTAATCCAACCACAGATTGTTGGAATAACATATTTTCTGGAAAGACCTTTTCACTGAATTCTTAGGAAATTCAGTGTCTGGTTGGCATGGTCCTGCATTGCAACACATACCAATATTGGTGTCACTGCAGTTAATATTAAATGTTTGAACATGGGCAGTATCTGTTGGGTATTGCAGAGTAGCTAGATTAGATATGCTCTCCTCTCTTTCATTGGCAGCAGATTCCTTGTATCGGAACCCTTCTGTTGCCTCTTCTGATACACAATCAGCTGCAGAGTTTCCTATTTCCATAGCATCCTCCTCTTGATCTGCAGTTTCACAAATCCTCTGTTCTGTTCTTACCCCCATAAATGATCTGTCTTCCCCCTGTCTTCAGCATGATCTTTGAAGGATTTGTCTGGTGACAATTTATCTCCTTCAACATCAGAATGATCTTCTCCTGTGCTTTCCTCCCTCCTGCTACTAGTTGACCTGATCCATGAAGAGATGCTACCATGGGTCGCCTGCTGTAGCTTCCTCTCTCTTAATTTGTACTTTTCTTGGCATTGCAATTAGGGCTGCAACTAACGATTATTTGGATAATCGATTAATCTGTCAATTATTTATTCGATTAATCGATGAATCGGATAAACAGACTACAAATATTTCCATAACAAAAAAAAGTTATTCAAAATTTACAATCTTAACACAACACACCTAAATGTATGCTATAAAACATGTGCAAAACACATGTTCATTTCTTTAGTAAGGTGCAAAATATGGACCTGGACAGACCTGAGCTGGTAAAATTGTTTACAAAACAATTATAGAAACAGCTTTTATATAACATAGTTTTAAATAGCCTTATAATAAGGCCTGTTAAATAGTAATTTTGTTGCATTATGTATTTTTACCTGTTTATGCTAATTTTGACATTAACTGTTTTTGATTAAGAATGACTTTTATTTTGAAACAGACTTAGGTGTTTCTACTGTGCGCAACAGTAGTAAAAGTAAATCACGTAGTGAAACGTTTAACAAATTAGCATCCCCGAAGAGGTACAAGGTTAGCATATGTTGTAATACTGTAATAGTAAGATCTGGTTTGTGTTTTAAATTAGTTTTGCACTATAACTCTTTCTGTTTGTTTACCACTGCCAGGTAGTGTTAATGAGCTTGTTAGATTAACCTTAGCTCTACCGCGTCTGCTCTACCACAAACATTAATTAGCCAGCTAGTTAAATACACTTGTTGTGCAATGTTGAAGCGGATTTGATTTAATAAACCTAGCTGGATTGTGACAAAACACTGGCTATTTGATAAGAACTACCTGCTGTGGGAGGAACTATTCCTCATTTCTAAACGCAACGCATGCTATTATTATGTATTCTTGTCAAGTGCTCCTTCATTACGGTGGTGCTCCGGTGGAATGCCATTTATGTGTTATAGAGTTGCAAAGAAAATTTTTTGTTTAATTTAAAGTGTTTTTTTCTTTAAGTGACGTAGCTCCACCACACAGCGAGCAACAAAATAGACCCAACGAATCGATAATGCAATGTGTTGCTAACAATTTTATTAATACATTTTTATCGATATCATCGATTCGTTGTTGCAGCCCTAATTGCAATGCAACCAGCAGATGAGCAAATAAATAACTGACATGTAGAAATAGTTGGCCTACTTGTTCAACTTCTTTTTTGGTGAAAAATCTATCTAAAGTCCATTGATATAGTAAAAACAATAAATCCATAACAAACTAATTACAACGTGTGACACTGTAACACTGTGTCAAACTAAATACATTTCAAAACCTCTGTTGGCATTACGGATTATAGGGGTTTCTACTCTAGAAACAGTCGCCTACTGTAGCTAGTTAGCAGGTAAAACCAACAAACAGCAATAATATGTTGGTAACTTCTTTATCATGGAATCCTGAGTCAAATAGAAACATGTTTAAAACTTCATAAAATGCAGGTTTAGAAGCATGAAATTATACATTTATTTTTTATATATCTGGTTCGAATATGCAATGTAGTTATAATGAAAAACATTGTACCTATTGCTTTAAGGTTGCGGTGGTAATTGAGTCACTCCATTTGTCAAGAATATTTGTCATTGCTAGCCCTAGTTTGACAGTTTTTATTAGCATTTGCAGTTTAAACACTAACCAACATTGAAATAACATGAAGCATGTAAATTAAACTTAAGTCAGAACTCGAGAAACATGTGATTAGTCAAATAAATATTATCTTGCGCAATGCTTAATTTACAGTAGCCTATTCTCTGCTCTTTCTGCCACTGTCGTGCATATTCTCTATAGAAAATTGTCACGCGCGGTTGAATTTTACCATTTATATAAGAAGTACTTTGAATATTGCTATTGGTACAATATGTGTATGCAATAAATTATAAATCCTACTCATATGCAGGAATACATTACACACCCACAACAATTTCATGGCAATATTGTTTTCCTTGTCCCGGACAAGCACAGGCATTGTATCAATCCCTCTATATTAAAGTATATAATGATATATTTCCTAGAGGAAATCTAAATATTAAAAAATATTTTATATAGTTCTCCTAACCTTTTTACATTTGAAAGTTGCTAATTAAACCCCGAATTCTGTTTCCTCTGTTTTACGAGGCTATATAGCCTAAATTTGACAAGCACAACTGTTTCATATTAATTACTTTGATAATATCCTGCTTGTAAGTCGTGATGTTTTAACAATGCATTTGTATTTTGTAATTAAAACAGTGCAAAGGATTAATCATGACATTCTTAGGAATATTCATCTACAAAAACGTGTGGATCTGAATGCATGCATTAGCATTGAGCAAAACTAGCAGGTTAGTATCACGTGCAGGACGAAGGGATCTCTGTGACAGCCATCGGATTGGAGGCTGTGTAAAATAGTATTTTCAAATACAAACATATCATAGTATTTGCAATATTATTTTAAAAAATGTAACACCAGCCAAGAGGGCACTTGCTGAGTCTGAGGGAAAAGGGCATGGGCTCAAGCCATCCCTGAGGTCTATCTGTGCATGTGCCTGCTTTTTAGCCCAACAGCACCTACATTGACATTCTTTAGAACCCAGATGCCTAAGTATCGATATCACCTAAAGGCATTTTTAACCCCAGGGCCCTTTTCCAATCTGGCCCGCATAACATCATGCTAAACTTATCCCCAGCTTTCAATTTGCTCATTCATCTTGGTAAAACAATGCCTGATAAAATATTGGTAAATAATAACAACAACATTATATCATGACCAACTAGAATGGAGTAAAAATTATATTTGGCATTTTCACTCTGCCTTCAATCGGTTTGCGGTGTTACCTGTGACAGAAGGTGGGTGAGTGTTCTGGGCCCAAGGCGTCAGGTAGAAATACCATGTCGTCTTCCAGGCTGCCTGAGTCCGAGTGCATTAGGGCGCTGGGGGGCAGCGTGAACTCATTTTCCCAGCTGTCCCTGGTAGGGGTGCATGGACAGGGGGCCATCCAGTGGGAAATGAGCGGCAGGTTGAGTGAGGAGATGAGCCCCCAACCATAGGACAAAATGGACTACAACAGAAAGATTAAAACTTCACAAGTGCATTTGAAAAAAAAATCTACAAAGTATATATGGACAACATGACAGTGTATCCTACAGTACATGGGAAACTGAGCTGCAGTACTTAAAATGCAATATATTCAAAACTATGGGCACCCTGGGAAAACAAATGTTACAATGAATCTTTCAGTGAACAGAAATTGTTATGAGCTCTACATGTGACAAAGTAAAAAATAACACTTTTCTGCAACTTTTAAAGGTCAAATGACATGTCAGATGGAATTGGGGGAAGATGTTATTAAAATGTTGTACTTCACAAATGGACTGTCATTGTCATCATATACAGCACCTTACATTCTGTGTCTCCAATGATTTTCACAAAACAAAATCACTCAAATGAAATGCATTATTGTATATTTTCATCTTGCTATAGTCTAGGGCAGCTATACACCTGGGCCCGTATTTATCAAGCTTCTCAAAGTGCCATTTTAGTCTTAAGTGCTGAGAATTGACCGAATTTACTCATACTCTCAAACTTAAGTGTAAAAGCAAGTTATCAAACTTTTCAAAGCTAAGAATCACTCTTACTCTCCCAGTTATTTAAGACAGATCGAGAGGTCTCTTAAGTGGTTAAGAGTTGCCAGTAGGGGCTTGAAAGGGCGTAGAAAGAGACGTGCGCAAATCTTTTAGGAGAGGAAAATCGCAATGCTGATGTTTTGGCCCATCACAACCATCAATAAGCCGATTTGTAATAGAAACAATTATTGCACTTACAGCTCAACACATTGTCACGCGTTTCACTGACTTCCCAACAACACCCTGCATAATCCAACAGAAGCAAACACAATTCATGCAAA
>JACXGM010008936.1:7647-28329 GCA_016801145.1 Umbra pygmaea | reverse complement strand
GAACAAGGAACACACCAGGCAGGTCCGAGATACTGTTGTGGAGAAGTTTAAAGCCGGATTTGGATACAGAAAGATTTCCCAAGCTTTAAACATCCCAAGGAGCACTGTGCAAGCGATAATATTGAAATGGAAGGAGTATCAGACCACTGCAAATCTACCAAGACCCGGCCGTCCCTCTAAACTTTCAGCTCATACAAGGTGAAGACTGAACAGAGATGCAGCCAAGAGGCCCATGATCACTCTGGATGAACTGCAGAGATCTAAAGCTGAGGTGGGGGAGTAAGTCCATAGGACAACAATCAGTCGTATTCTGCACAAATCTGGCCTTTATGGAAGAGTGGCAAGAAGAAAGCCATTTCTGAAAGATATCATAAAAAGTGTTGTTTAAAGTTTGCCACAAGCCACCTGGGAGACACACCAAACATGTGGAAGAAGGTGCTCTGGTCAGATGAAACCAAAATCGAACTTTTTGGCAACAATGCAAAACGTTATGTTTGAAGTAAAAGCAATCACCCTGAACACACCATCCCCACTGTCAAACATGGTGGTGGCAGCATCATGGTTTGGGCCTGCTTCTCTTCAGCAGGGACAGGGAAGATGGCTAAAATTGATGGGAAGTTGGATGGAGCCAAATACAGGACCATTCTGGAATAAAACCTGATGGAGTATGCAAAAGACCTGAGACTGGGACGGAGATTTGTCTTCCAACAAGACAATGATCCAAAACATAAAGCAAAATCTACAATGGAATGTTCACAAATAAACATATCCAGGTGTTAGAATGGCCAAGTCAAAGTCCAGACCTGAATCCAATCGAGAATCTGTGGAAAGAACTGAAAACTGCTGTTCACAAACGCTCTCCATCCAACCTCACTGAGCTCGAGCGGTTTTGCAAGGAGGAATGGGCAAAAATTTCAATCTCTCGATGTGCAAAACTGATTCATAGAGTCATACCCCAAGCGACTTACAGCTGTAATCGCAGCAAAAGGTGGCACTACAAAGTATTAACTTAATAATTTTGCACGCCCAATTTTTCAGTTTTATATTTGTTAAAAAAGTTTTAAATATCCAATAAATTTCGTTCCACTTCATGATTCTGTCCCACTTGTTGTTCTTCACAAAAATATACAGTTTAATATCTTTATGTTTGAAGCCTGAAATGTGGCAAAAGTTCAAGGGGGCCGAATACTTTCTCAAGGCACTGTAATATTCTTCCTGTGCCTGATTTTGCTATTCTACTATGCATCTCATAATGACTCCTCCAGTTTCCTGTACAGAATTCCTCACAACAGCCCAAATATGCAAAAAAAAGGTGTTGTGTCAAGCACACCTGATGCAACTAATCAAGGGCTTCATTAGTTGCACCAAATCCAGTTGAGCTGGAACACATTAAATACATGAACAGGCTATAAGTTTGTTGAGTATCACGTTTGACTGCATGTGAAAAAGAATGGTCCAAAAAGTTAAGAGATCATTGCCCTTCACAAATAAAGAACAGGAAATGGTAGAGGATTTATGGTAGAGTAGTATGCATTGTAGTGTAGTACAGTATGTAGAGTAGTATGTGTGTGTGGCAGAGTAGTATGTGTGTGTGGCAGAGTAGTATGTGTGTGTGCGGCAGAGTAGTATGTGTGTGTGCGGCAGAGTAGTATGTGTGTGTGCGGCAGAGTAGTATGTGTGTGTGCGGCAGAGTAGTATGTGTGTGTGCGGCAGAGTAGTGTGTGTGTGTGTGGCAGAGTAGTGTGTGTGTGTGTGGCAGAGTAGTGTGTGTGTGTGGGGCAGAGTAGTGTGTGTGTGTGTGGCAGAGTAGTGTGTGTGTGTGTGGCAGAGTAGTGTGTGTGTTTGGCAGAGTAGTGTGCGTGTGTGGCAGAGTAGTATGTGTGTACAGATGAAACATCAATAAGTTCCAGAAGTGAACAGTAAATGTGGGGGATGGGGAGGGGTGGGCATTACCGCTGAGAGTTTGTGTTCAGCAGGGCAACAGCTGAAGGGGAGAAGCTGTTCCGCAGCCTGCTTCTCCTGCCACCCGGATGGGTAACAAAAGAAAAAGAAACCCAAACTCTCATAATTACCTAATTAATGATAATAATTCCCTATATCCTGGTAAAAAAACACCTTATCAATGCGTTCTGCACTTCCTAAGCTGTCCTCCATTAGTTTTTGAGTTCATTTGTCAGTGACGTCACTGATGAGTAAATGACACTACAGTGGAGGAGATCATAAAACTGCGTACTCTGTTCGTAAATAGGCGTACTGTGGTACAGTGGGTGGCAGTGTATGCACCTTTTAAGAGAGGGACAAGGAAATGTTTTTATGGGGTTTCCTTCCAGCCAGCCCCAGGCCTATCTGAAGTGGAGGTAGCCTCTACGTGATTTTGTAAATACTTGGAGGAACGAACGTAAAATAATAAAAATGCCTAACAGAGTACTGCTAACTCTGTTCTATTTAAAGCCAGGGTGGTTGTATACATTTTGGTGCAATTGTTTGGAAATAACGAACAAAAGATGAGCAATGGTTGAGTGGCTAACCGGCTAAGTAGTACATTTTTATGGGGTTTCCTTCCAGCCAGCACCGGGCCTATCTGGAGTGGAGGTAGCCTCATTAGTTTCAATGTAGCTATCAGTGATTGTGTAAATACTTTAAAAATTTAAACTCGTAGTAAATGTTTCAAATTCCGGTGTATAATTTGTAGCTAGTAGCCAAGGTCCTAATGCTAAATTCAACTCCAGCAAAGTGACTTGCAGTGCGCAGGAGCAAAGTTTGCATTGAATTCTGGACGTTGTGGAATTTCAAGTAAAATCCGATACAGAAGCTACCGAACTGTACTTGGCTGTTTTCAGAAGAAAAACGCAGGAACAGCACTGTATATGAAGTTAATCAGTCTAGGGTATTGTTTTTAAATACTATATTTAAAATGTTTTATTTACTCTGGAATTGTCCTTTAAAACCTGTAAAAAGTTCATTTAACTCAACCTTTGTTTGGAGATGCCCAGGCTGCAGGTAGGAGTTGTTGGAGCCTGATGAGTCAAGAAAATCCCTGCTGACCAGTCCACCCCTACATCAGGCCTCAAAGATGAGAATTTGGACTCAAAATTTGTCAAGTTCAAATCCATAATAAAGTGTACTTGCTGGGGAGTGTGCTGCTGGTCTCAACTGCTGAGAAGGCCCAGTTATATCAACAGAACAAAACTAATAGGGTACCACATGTGCATATAGTGCTACTGTGCTACCCTGGTGTAACATGTAAAATGTTTAGTCAAATGGTTGTAATGGCTATAGAAAGGAAGAGTGTTATAGATGAAATAACTAGAATCTAAAACAGCATCTGGTGTGCATCTAGACACTTAAAAAAATGGTTAACAACAATAATAGAATAACAACAAAAGATGCCTTAAGGCTTTAAAAAAACTTTTTATGGAACAATAACAAAAACAGCAATGAGAAAACACTGATTGCACAAAAGTGATGTAAATTTTGGGCAACATACATGGACTAAAGTTAAACTCGCAAGGAACGTGCTCTAAGAACCAGCCCCGAATTTCATTGAACAAAAGACATCCTGGAAGTCCGAACATAGTGGGCAAGTGTCCTCTCACCAAGTTAAAGATAATGGAGGGGCATGTACAAAAAACATCTTGACTGAACCCGCAAACCCTCTCACCAAGTTAAGGATAATGGAGGGGCATGTACAAAAAACATCTTGACTGAACCCGCAAACCCTCTCACCCGAAACCTTTCTATGCCCCTTTCTGTTAAAACCAGAAAGAGAATAAATGAAATAGCTGTGATGGGTAGGTTTACTGATGGAAAAAGGGTGTAGGGAGAACATTGGGTGTGATAAAAGGGGACAGGGAGCGAGTGACAGTTGGGTTAAGACAGAAGTCATGTTCAATAGCAGGTAGCAACATCAAACGTTTGAGTTCACAGGAAACCTATGCAACCTTGTCTACCAAGAGGATTTTCTGTTGTGTGGAGTAGATTATATGTGTTCAAACCGCTGACATGGCCTCATTTGCTGCCCGTGGTGTTAGAGGGGGGATTAAACGATATAAACTTTGAAGCTTTAAACAATACCTTTCAAAATTAAATGGATTAAAGAAGGGATGTCTGATGGGGATTTCCCTGGGCTTTGTTAGTTTTAAACTTCTCTCCTTTTTAGGGAGAAAGGAGGAGAATCAGGAAAAGAAAACTGAGGTCTGAGGATTTTTCTCAGGCATTCATGTGATCATTTTAATGAGTTCTCTCACACACGTAGAGGAGGCCAGTGGCCATGGAGGAGTTCCTACACGTTAAGTCCTAAATAGCTCCTTATAGCCTAGGTAGTGTCCTAATTTTGACCAGAGTCGTATTTAAAATCAGTGTGCTTCATAGGGAATAAGGGGAGTTATTTAGGATGCAGTTAGTGTGGAACACTACAGCAGACAGATGGCCTATCTGGTCTGTTTAGACACAAGCACATTGAGTCACCCAATACTGAGAGTACAACAGTCGCTGGCTGCATCCCAAATGTCACTCTGCTCCCTAGACATACGGGGCATTGCAATACTAGGGGAATAGGAGGCAATTTTGAACGCACACACTAAGCAAAGCTTCGATGCCAGACTATCTAGTAGGCTAGATCTGGCAAGCTGTGCAGTGCGGTACATGCCTGGTGAAAACGGCACATTTACTACTCTGTTTGTTGCCTCATAACAATATGTATGAGCTGTTGACTCAAAACACAAATTCGTATCTTCTCATCTGTTTTGAATATTATGTGATTTATGCCTAGATGTAGAGATCACACTGCTATCTTTGCTATTTTCATTTATTTTATTTATTTATTAGTGCTATGGATGTTGACTTTTCTTAAATGTTAATATTACCATAGACTCTAGAGCTCACTATAAATACTTCTGGGCTATTTGCATGATACGAGCAGTTGCTGTGATCATGATCGGGCATGCTCAGATTGCACCCCTGTCTTTTAGGTTGAAAAAATACACACATAGGCCTATCAAACATTCTAGCTGCCACTTTGCTGTAGTCAGACACGTGACCAATCACATGAAAGAGAAGTTGGTGTCTGACTCCTCAGCGATTGGAGCACAGACGCTCTCTGCCGACTGAACAGACATCATTATGCTTCAGTCTGGAGGAATGTCAAGCGCCGCACGCGTCAAGATGAAACACCTCTCATTACCTTTCTTTAAAAAACATAATATGAATATCTGGCACCGTCAGTCGTACAGAGTACATGGCAGGCATGGATTAAGCAGGAAGAGATATAACAAGGACCTCTCGCTAGCTTGCTTCAGTGCAAAGCCACCTAAACTCTGTAGATTAGTATTAATTATCCGCAGCCTTTGGAAGAAAAACAATTGGAATACAGTAGTGTGTATATCTTAAAAAGTGATAAATACAAAAGCATATTGTCTTGTGTATTTAATTTGCAGTTGACGTTAACCCCACCGTTTTGCATGTGAGGAGAATAACATGTTTTCACCTCAGGTGAACAGCATCTTCATGTGTTACTATCTCACTTTCACATGTGATAATGGAATCCGTAGTACTATGCATGAGTAACATTAACATGTGAAAATATATCTTTTACATGTACAATTGTACATTCACATTTTTTGGGAAAATAGGTGTTGAAACAGGTGTTGGGGTGGCCGGGTGGTCAGTGTCTGTAAAGACCCAGATGTACATCCCCGAACACCAAGGTGAAACCTGTCATTCTGTCTGTGAGCAAGACAGTTAACCCTAATTACTTCTCCTCCCCCTGTGACACACCCCTGCTAATGACAATGTATTTTTTGTCAACTAGCATGCTTTAATCAAATAAAAAATACATGGTGCAGTAACAGTGTTTTCATCAATTTTATAATATTTCTCAGCCTGAGACTATAATATTTCCAAGTATGCATTTATTATGTCCCAGCCGTCTACTCTATTATTACTGTAGTCTTTACAGGTATACTGGGCACTACCGCTACAGTGAGATATTTCAACTGTTCCTGCTGAAGGCATGTTTCTCTCTTCCTACATTAAATACAATTGGTATGTTTCTAGAGAAAATGGGTCACAAAAATGTTAACGTTACAGTCATTCATTTGTTTGTGGTTACATTTCACAAGGCCAAACATTATTTGAATGTATTTTTGACATGCATGAAGGTGTGGAATAAATTTGAATAAGGACGTAACAATTCCCACTCCACGGTCTGGATCTCGCCCTGCTGGTGCGCTTCAGCTCCATAGATCGTCATCTCCGGTCTTCTTAGATCACTGTTCCCAATTAAGCACCTGTCTTGTGTTGTCTTATTTACCCTCATGTGTATTTATACTCCCTTTCCCCAGTGTTTATTGTGCATTCTGGTTGTTTGTATGTGAATACTCTGTTGGGCAGGACTATCGTCTATACGCTTTGCCTGAATGAAGTATACATTTATTCTTCATTTATTCTTCTATTCCAGGTGATGTCTGTATTATATTATTAGTCGCACTAATATTCAGGTGTTTACCTGTGCCAGAGACTTCTGTTCTAAGGACTCTGTTGAAGTATCTATCAAGTGTAAAAGTTGTGCCAGTCCTGTTTACAGATTATTAGTAAAGAACTGTGTACATTACCTTGACTCCTGTGCTTGACCCCTACACCTACAATCACATTACAGAAGAACGCACCTACTAAGAATAGAGTCAGCAGGATCGCAGGAGGCTTAAAGAGTTATCGACAGGGTGAACAACTCATAGAACAACTGGCCACAGCTATGGATGGTGTTCTGCAATCGATGCGTCAACTCGAACAACGTCTCCCTCCAGAGCACCACATTGCGGCTCCATCATCAGCTGGCCAAGCTCTCCAGACACTGGCCTTCGGACCACCCAGGAGTATCAATCTGTCTCTACCATAGATTGTATAATTACTGGATGGAGCCATGTGTGACGTCACCAATTGGTTTGTTAAGATCTGATTTGGTTCATTGAAATTGCTGTTACGGGCGCAAACAACTTGGTTGCGGATGTGACGATTTTAGACGAGATGGAGGAGTAATCTAGCTAGCTAACAGATATTAATGGGATGCTAACGAAAAACAGTATTAAAACATAATGTAAAACAAAATGTAACGTTACTTACTGGAAAAAATTTAAATGCCAACTCTAAGTGTCTTGTCGTACAACCGAACACCATAACCACGCCCTAATGTGCATCGTAGTCGCAATGTGCGAAGGTTGACTGCTTATGCTGATGACTGAGCGCAATGACATTAATAGACCACCAGATGGCGATGTTCGGATGCAAAACACGTCGTATTAACGAGCTGTTTCGGACGAAACACACGTCAGATTTTCTATTTTGGGACTGCATAGTCAAGGCGCCAGACGTCTGTTGTCTAGGCGGCTGCCTCGACTGCAAAGTGGTGTGGGAAGCGATGTACATGATCATATTGTGCCCGATGGGCAGAGCTTTAGAGTGGGCCACTACCGGTGCCACCTGTGGGAGGACGTCCGGCACAAGCTGTTCTGCCAGGATGCCAACATGTCATTTGACCAGCTAGTGGACCTGGCCATTCGCCAGGATAACCTCCTGCAGGCAAGAGGGCTGCCCAGAAGCAGCCCACTCGTTCCTTCACCGTCACCTGAGGTAGCGGTTCCTATGGAATTGGGGGCTGCCAGGGTTTGGATCTCAGAGGGGGAGCCCAGGAGATGGCAGGAGCAGTGCTATTTCTGGGGCAAAAGGGGCACTATGCGGCATATTGACGCTTTGTCACGTCAGTTTGACACAGAGGAGACGCTATGATGATTACCCCATTCTTCTGGGCTCCAGTATTGTAGCACTAGTGGTGTGGGAGCTTAATACTGAGATCCAGCAGGCATTGCGCATGGAGCCTGTACCTGCACAATGTCCAACTGGTCTCCAGTATTTACCCTCCTCTGTGTGGGATCAGCTCTACTGGGCTACTGGGCGCACACCTCCTCCTCTGGTCATCCTAGCATTGGTTGCACATTGCGCTCCTTCAAGGATCGGTACTGGTGGCCTTCCCTAGCCAAGGACGTGAGGGTTGTCTCTTCCTGCTCAGTGTGTGCCCAGAGTAAAGCGCAGAGACACCTCCCGGCTGGTAAGCCTTTGTCTTTTCCACAAAGATCTGTCCATTGACTTCATTACTGATCTGACTCCCTCACAGGGGAACACCACCATAATGGTTGTTGTTGATAGGAAGGCTTTCTCCAAAGCCTGCCGCCTACTCCCGTTCCCCCGGGTTCCCACGGCCTTACAGACCGTGGAAGCATTATTCACCCACGTCTTCTGGCATTATGGTGTTCCAGAGGAAATTGTGTCTGACTGGGGTCCCCAGTTCACTTCCCGGGAATGGAAGGCATTTACGGGGCGACTGGGGTTTGTGGTCAGTCTGACCTCCAGGCACCATCCTGAGAGCAATGGGCAGGTGGAATGGTGCTGGAGGAGAACTGGGTACATTACCTTAGCTCCTGCACTTAACTCCTAAACCTACAATCATATTACAAAGGGCTGCCAGAGTTAATCATTTAACTGAAGTTATCTTTTGGTCATTTAGTAATCCAATTTTTTTCTCCCCAAAATTCAATTTCAAAATGTAATTTTTGACTATGGCTTTTTCTCATCTTAGAAATTCTAATTTGGCTTGGAAAAGTCTATGATTGTGCCATCCTTCCTCTGAAACAAGGCCAAGCCACGCTGCTAGTGTTTTGTTACACTGCTCAGTCAAACAGAACGTTGGCTGGGAGGAGAACACTTTGATGGGAAAGCTCATGGATGAACGCTTGGAGGAGAACTTTCAGAGAAGAATGCTCTCAGTCTAATGACAATTACCTTACAGGTGTCTGACCCACCACAAGGAGACACCGGGGCAAAATATGACACCCAGATGACACTGCGAGGACTCACATTTATGGTCGGTACGGCACGAACTCAGGAAGAACATGGTTTTAGTTATGCAGTCCCAAGTAAAAAAAAGTATATTTAAATGTACTTGAAATGTATTTTATTTATCCTAAATATACTTCTAATATATTATTTTGGTATGTATATTTTGAAAGTATACTTCAAATATACTTAAATACATTGAATACATACTTATTATTAACCATAAGTATACTAGAAGTATAATACTGGAGTATAATTTAAATATACTTTTTCTTTACTTGGGGTGGCTTACCAGGCTAAGTACACAATTGCATTTTAATGGTGTTTCATGGCATGGTCTGAAAGCATTAAAAACAATGGAAACATCATAAATACTTTGCTAAAAACAACAAAGTGGTGTCAAAAGAAAGTGGCAATTGTGTGCTACTGTATCTCAATGTAAAGCTACTGTAACGGTTAAGTTGGACAAAATTAAGTTGATAATAGTCTTACAAGGGCTTGTAATGGCATATTGTACCCGCATATTGGTAAAAGGGTTCAATATCATTTCAATACTAGTCTTTTACTTACATTTACTTATAATTCTCTCAGTAACTTGTCATGTTCTGCTGGTAAATAATATTTAACCTTGCATAAACTATGTCTGACCAGGAGATCTGTGGTTCATGGCCCAAAGGGGCTTGGTATGTTACAAAGTTTAGGAAGGGAAGCTTTCCCATTCCAATTCAAGCTGTAAAATATTAAAATCTGCCTAGCTACAGACAGGTATATAGACAGGTAGCAAAATGAAACCTGTGTAATCAAATCAAAACCAAGCCACAATGCACACTGGGTGATCAGAGACAGTGACATACTGACAGCAATGAGATTCCCTCTGCATTTGCCAAGGTCCACCTTTCTGAGCCGTGCATCCAGAACAAACACACCAAGGGACCTGAATGAGATACACATGGAACATTATTATTCAGTGATGCTTGTCAATTGCACCTTTCCAGCAAGGATCAAGGACTGGCCTTACACCAGGGGTCCCAAACCAGGACCATTCATTAACATGGATCTGCCACTCCGTCAGCCCTGCCTCCAAATAAATCAAAGGGTCGGTCTGGGAAGAAAAGAGGCTAATATTTCCTCAATAACCCCAGAGAGGCTTCATGGAGAGATGCAAATTGCCTCCCAGGAGACCTCAGGGGGATGTGGAGAAGGGAAGCTGGCTGGGAGGCTCCGCACTGGGGAACCTAATGAGTATAATGGTAAATGTATACAAGGAGAGGTGGAGGAGGAGAGCAGAAGAAAGACCTCTATATTCATACCAATTAATATCATCTTATCAATCCAGCTCCACCGCCGAGAGGCGGGGTGGCCTGCCATCTACGTTTGTAACCCGTGGCCACTGATCACAGGCCAGGGTTGGACACGCTCACCGAGACCCACACTCCCCACGTCCACCTGAGCGCGTGTATTATTCAACACAGACACGCCTGGATCATTAACCCTATAGGAGGCTGGACAGGCCTGCAGGGCTGAGGAGGTTTTTAAAGCCTCTCTCCGACTCCTCCCGAGATCAAACCAAATCAGATCGAATCAAAGAGGGTTCTAAATGTCCCTGTATTCTTCCACTGATCTGCCATTGTTCTGAGATCTGTTAATGTAGCACACTGATCATTACAGCAACATCACCACTGTACATAATTCCATTGTATGTGGTCTTCTCACAGTAACGTTACCTGTGATTTTTAAATGAATTCATTATATTCAGAGTCTTTATGACATCTATTGCTAATCCATGATATGACGGTAACAGGGTGTCATGCTTTACTCTTCTGTAAGTGTGATTGCATCAGTTCCCACACATTGAAGACTTCTTTTGGTGACAGATGATTTGATCTTTCATTCCTTTCATTTCATTTCTTCATTTTATTATTTTTCACTAACTTTCTCTTTTATTAACTGATGTTGTGGGATTCATTTTAAGTTGACTGTTCAAAGCCTTGCATACTGCTGATAAGCAGGCTACACTTTCATCAAATAACGTTCGGTTTACTCACAATAAACACTGCACTTGATGCACTCAAAATGTTTTTATCTCCGATGACTCAGTTTATTACAGTTTATTACTATCAATCATGAATATCAACATTAATGATGGTAGTCAAACATCCATATCTAAGAACGAGGCTGCCTTTGTATGTTTCCACTGACATGTCTTTGTACATCTGCCCATCTATACATCTAGAAAACACGCTTTTAATAATAGACTGACAAATTGTCTACGACACTTGCTACTTCAAGGAGTCATCTACCTAAAGTAAACTAATGAATGTCAATTGACACGGTTGAATGCCAAAGGTTACCAAACAATGGTTTGGCTGCAACTTTCCAGTATTGCTGTCCTCCCTCCAGTACTGCTGTACCACAGAATGGACACAATTGTATGCATGGTCAGACAGTTTCAAATTTGAAGCAATGTAACAGTATGACTAGAGAGAGTTAAGAACAGTGCCATCAAAAAACCTTCCAATTTTCAGACTAGCAACCATGCATTCAAAAGATCTGAAGAGGATCCTAAACTTAACCTAAAAGAAGTAGGCCAAGTAGTTTTTTAAGCAATTTTATTAGAATGTGTGAAATAACCTCAGTGCAGTAACGGTAATGACATTCTCTATTGTTTAGTATGGACAGCTTATCGCATGCAGGTCTTCCTTCTCTTATGGATTGAACACTCAAATCAAAACAGGACTGGGAGAATTTAGACAATCCTAAAATGGGAACACAAATCTTAGAAAAAGAATTCAAAAGAACCTCACTGATCGCTTCTTTTGAAGGTCATTTAGAATTCAAGATAGAGGCAAGTGTCTAGCAGAAACTGATTGGACAAGGATTTATTTCCCTGAAATAGTTGCGAGAAAAGGATGAAGGTTAATCACGACAGAGCTATACCGGTAGACTCAGAATGCCACATTTAATTTAGCATACCCATAAAACCTTAGCATCAGCATACTTGTAGATAACCTGTGTACCGCCGCACTAAAATCTCTAGAATATCCTATCCCACACCAAGAATAAATGGGAAATTTAATAAGGGTAACCACAACCTTGATAGATATCACAGAAAGCTGCTTTGCAAACAATATCCTCGTGAACCTGTCTTTAGCCTCAGAATCAATACAGAACAGGATTTACATTTTTGGTTAACTGGCGTTCAATGAGTGAATTGCTTCTGCGTCAATAGAACATTCTAGCAGCCTTGGTTTTATCGATCCTGAAATCTGCCCAAGCATTTACAAAGATATTTTCTGATACATTCTAGCAGCCTTGTCTGTCCTATAGCATGTTGTTCTGTTTGGATAACATTGTGGATTATACTTTGCTTCAAATTATTTACATTTCATTGAACGATCACTATACCAGTAAATCCACTAAAACATACTGCAGATTTCTACAAATTAAACAAAAAAATGTGATGACAAATCAGACATGGTAATCATTTACTTACTTCAAAGTACTTTCTACAGTATTTGACTGTGGTTAATGGACATTGTTCATATAGGACTGTTACCCCCCCACACACTTCCCACCTAAAGAATGAGTGATCATATTCTGCCCCTTAGTGGTGGAAACATTCTGTAACCTCGAAATTGAGTTCTGGAGGAGAACAGAGAGGTTAAAGCTTTAGAGAGACTTCATCTGCCTGTGTTACTGGTAAAAACCCCAGCAGACTCTTTCTTCATAGCATTTTGTCCCAGTGAAATATCAATAGGTAACATTATGTACGTTCTGATTACCCTCTGCTATTATAAAATTATATATACTATAACTGCATTCAAAATGTACATAATTAGTTGAACAGAGTACACTCATGGTCAAAATTGTAGAGAATGACACAATTACAGATTTTCACAAAGTCTGCTGCATCAGTGTTGATGATGGCAATTTGCATGTATACCAGAATGTCATGAAGAGTGATAAGATTAATTGCATTGAATTGCAAACCCAGACGAAGTACTGAAGGAAAATGAAGTACGTAGGAGGGCGGAGCCAGGCTACAATTTAGGTCCATTTAAAGGTAAAATATGTATTTTTCCAAAACAATAACAAAAGATGTACTTTGCATTAAAAAAGCAAACATCACTATACCTATATTATATATACATATTTCTTAGTTGTGTACTTACATTATGCTTAATGTTTCCACCAACTTTCAAACCCAGAGAAATTTGTAATATAGTTCGAAGACACGGGACGTTTCATTTTGTCGTCATATAACCTTTGACTGCTCTAGTTGTTCTATGTTCCAGGGAACCGCCAAACATAACGTGAATAAAGTTATAATATTTTTAACACTACAGTACTTTGTCAGTGAAAATTTTTTCTGCCGGAGACACTAGATTGGAAGGTTGTCATTGAAGACGATAACCAAACCAATGATCCCACGCTACTTCCCGACGTCATCCAAGTACATCTTTTGCTATTGTTTTGATTGAGAGACCCCTAGCGGCCAAAAACTACATATTGTACGTTTAATGTTGGGATCACACCAGGCATGGAAAACTGGTGGATTTCTGCTGGTCCATTAATTTTAATAGAAAGCAATCCGCACCACTGCTACAAATCTACGGGATCTGGCAAAATGTGGTAAGGTGCAGCGAGTGTGTTGCAAAAGTTGAAATTATCCAACTTCTGCAGTGCTTTGCCGTACAGCACCAGAACCGAAAGTTTATGTACCAACGAGGAAGAGCTAATATTTTGCTTTCACCTATGGGTTTATAGGTTTGCAAGAAAAGGTTTGACAGGTCAGTAGATACATGTAGTTTCTGTATTGTCAATGAAAACTGAAAAAGCTCCTGTCACCTTGCTGGAGGAGGACAGTTGTATGCAACGTTGTCCACCATCTTGAAGATGCGGAAAATGTATTACGATGTTGATTGCGGTGTACAAGTTTGTTTGCGTTACGGTGCCATACAGTGATTTTTTTGCCATCCTTGGTGTGATCCCAGCATAAGGGCACAGATGGCTCAGTGGTTATGGAGGCAGACTTGTAGTCAGAAGGTTGCCAGTTCGATTCCCGACTGTGTCAAGTGTGATTGTGTCTATGGGCAAGGCACTTTACCCAAATTGCTCCAAGGTTGTTGCTGTAAATAAGAACTTGATTTTAGTCAGCTTACCTAGTTAAAATGATTATTTCTTTTAAATAATATGTACCTGATCATCAAAAACTTCAAGGAGAGAGGTTCAACTGTTGTTCAGGGTTTGGACTACTGAGGACTGGGGTAAAGTCATTTTCTCAGATAAATCCCTTTTCCGATTGTTTGGGCCATCCGGAAAACACCTTGTCCGTAGAAGGAAAAGTGAGCGCTACCATCAGTCCTGTGTCATACTAACAGTAAAGCATCCTGAGACCATTCATGTGTGGGGATACTTCTCAGCCAAGAGAGTGGGCTCACTCACAATTTTGACTAAGAACACAGCCATGAATAAAGAATGGTACCAACACATCTTCCGAGTGCAACTTTTCCCAACCATCCTAAGAACAGTGACGACCAATGCCTTTTGCAGTATGATGGAGCACCTTGCCATAAGGCAAAAGTGATAACTAAGTGGCTCATGAAACAAACCATTGACATTTTGGGTCCAGGGCCAGAAAACACCTCATCCCTTAACCACAAGGCTAATGATTTCTCCAAAAGCTAATTGGAGTCAAGAGGTTTGAGCTCTTTTGGAGTCATATCAATATGAGTTGAGGTGATTGTATAAGCTACCTGCCCTGTAAAAAACATCCAAACATTTTAAGTTAGCTATTCTCAACCAGGAGAGACTATCATGCATGTTTTGTATTCTAGTTCTGCACATGCAGTTACAGCATGTTTTGCTGCCCTGTTTTGAACCAGGTGGACAAACAAAACCCCACAAATTCTGAAAATCTCCAAGCATTGATCATGCAAGAATGGGCTGTCATCAGTCTGGATGTGGCCCAGAACTTATTTGACAGCATGCCAGGATAGATTGCAGAGGACTTGAAAAAGAAGGGTCAACACTGCAAATATTTACTCTTTGCATAAACTTAATGCAATTGTCAATAAAAGCCTTTGACACTTATGGAATGCTTGTAATTATTCCCTTAGTATACCATAGTAACAACTGACAAAAAGATCTAAGAACACTGAAGCATCAAACTTTATGGAGACCAATACTTGTGTGATTCTCAGAAATTTTGACCACGACTGTACACCTCTGTGAAATTAAAGTGTCACATGATCTCAGATTAAATGCACATTTCACCCTTGGGGACCCTTAGTTGGTTTGTATTATGTTTGAGATTTGTAGGTCAGTGAGATTTGTATCACACACTATTGATCAGAAGGAGCTATTTTCCCACTATTATTTAACCAGGCATTGCCCATTTGTCTTAGATTCAAGTCTTTTTTCACAAAACTGATGATTGCATCTTGTGTCACAGGCAATATTTTTATTAAGCATCTTTGGTGGTATAAAAGCATCCATAATGTATAAGTCTCTTAAAACAGGCCATACTGTGAAAGTAAGTGGAAAGAATCTGGATGAAGGGGTAAAACCAGTTTAAATTAGTAACGCCTCACAATACGCCAATCCAATCAAATACTTTGCTTTGGCCAAGCTCCAACAAAAGATGCACGTGTAATAAGTGTTTCGTTCCATCATGGTAGTTTGCAACACTGCTGAAAATGGGAGAAAGTATGAGGGAATCAAATTCTATTTTGAAAGAATGTAGTCAATTGAGCCACTACAACACCTCTACTTTCTTTACTGTAGTAAAGAAAAAGGTTTTGGCATGCCTGTATTGAATACAGACTGTTCTAACAGCATTGCTTACACCACTGTCTGCCTGCCCGACTACTGTACACACTGACAATAGTCCCCTACAAAGCCAGCCACTCTCATCTTGCTAAAAACTGTCCAGTGACTAAATCTATCTAAAAAATCTATTTTCTTCAGACTCAATTCATTGAAGAGAGCATTTCTTACTACAGTATGTTTTCCATGTTCTGCAATCATGAGAATTAGAATATGAATCTAGCAACTCTTCAACTCTTGAAAATATAAACACTGGTCACTTCAGTAGGTACACCTGTTCAACTGCTAGGTAACGCAATTATCTAATCAGCACATCATGTGTCAGCAAGTCAATGCATTTAAACATGTAGACATGATGAAAACAATCTTCTGAAATTCAAACCAAGCATCAGAATGGAGACAGAGTTGATTTAAGACTTAAAGCTGCACTATGTAACGTTCCATTCATTTGTCCTGTCGGCCCAAATTCGATGTAGATAAATTATATACACACACACACACACACACACACACACACACACACACACACACACACACACACGCACGCACGCACACACACACACACGTTTTTACTGAACACAGAAATTATACAGGGACAATATAACCAACTTTCGATAATACACATTTATTATTTTGTCCATAATATGCATGTGTTGCAAGTTAGATATTGAATTGTCAATTTTGTCTGTAAATTCTCTGTATTTTGTATCATTTAAGTTGATTTTTTCAACCCCTGGGTCCAATATGCTAGTTCCTAATGTTTACTAGTCATAAAAAAAGGTTACATAGTGCAGGTTTAACGTGGCATGGTTGTTGGTGCCAGAAGGGCTGGTCTGAGTCTTACAGAAAGTGCTGATCTGTTGGGAAGGCAACAGTAACTCAAATAACCACTTGTTACAACCAAGGTATGCAGAAGAGCATCTCTGAATGCACACCGTCAAACCTTAAAGCAGATGGGCTACAGCAGCAGAAGACCAACCGGGTGCCAATCCTGTCAGCTAAGAACAGCAAACTGAAGTTACAATATGCAGACAACTGGAAAAACATTGCCTGGTCTGATGAGTCTCTGATGGTAGGGTCAGAATTTGGCACAAACAAGAAGGCATGGATCCCTCCTGCATTATATCCCTCCTGCATTATATCAACAGTTCAGGCTGGTGGGGGTGTAATGGTGTGGGTAATATTTTCTTGGCACGCTTTGGGCCACTTAGTACCAACTGAGCATTGTTTGAATGCCACAGCCTACCTGAGTATTGTTGCTGAACATGTCCATCATTTATGACCACACACAGCAAAATCAGCAGTGTAAACTGAACTTGGAGAGTGTACACTCTCTCAGTGTTTATATAGTTCTCAAAGTTAAATTAACACGTTCAATTGTGTTCATATTTTAACTCTTTAATAGTGTTAGATCTGACACTCACAGTATTGGTTTTGGAGTGTTCATTTCTAATTACATATTTCCCAGCATGCCTTCTTAAGTAAATGTGACAAATACCAACCTTGAGTGGGTTTTTACAGCTCGTTGTACCACAATGACAGTTACTGTAAGATTTAGATTTTATAAAACTTGTACAAATTTAAATCCAACTAAAAGGATATCCAACAGTTGTAGTATTTTATGACTCACAACCTGCATTCAATAGAACTGCAATTGTGAAGGACTTACAAACCTAACCAGACTAGCTAAACTTCATCTATGGGAACAATAATCTCAGTAATGTTTGCAATCAATAATACCACTTACAGTTTGTATTAGAATATAAAAGTATTTATTATTTAATAATTACAAATAAAGTAACCAATTCATGAATGCACAAAGCAGAAAATATATTAAAACAAACCATTCAGAAAAATAAACGTCAACATTGAGAGTCAGAGAATACACTGACAGGCCAAGGGTCACCAGAATGGGAGAAAGTATCTATGCCAACTTTCACACAAGTGCTCCAAAATTACCATTGCTGAAACCCTTTCTTGTGAATTCCTGTCATGAATGTGCCCCAAAGACACAGAAAAGATGTGGCAAAAATGTCTTTGTTCATCTACACAAAGAGTCGGAATTAGGGGAACATCTTACGGAGGAAAATGAATATTTCCAGCCGACCCATTTTAGGTTTTAAATGTCTAATTATCTGTTGTTTCACAATAAAACAATATTTTGCATCATCAAATGTTAATGCAGTGTTACAAGGAGTAACCTGAGGGGATATACTTATGCAATACACAAAATGCTGACATAACAATACTTGATCTTAGATTTAACTCTGTTAAAGGTAACCTAATTGGCCAAAAACAATGACAATTTAAGTGTTGCAATAACTGCAACAATTTAATGCTATAGAGGATTTGCCAATGCGGTAGAAAATTCAAAGGGACAAAGCTCGTAGTGAGGATGTCTGACTATTACCCTGAACTGGGTGTAGTAAGAGTTCTAGAGAGTTCATTGAATATAAACACAACAGACCACTCAGATCATCAGGATTACATCAGCTAGAGATACCAAGGATTCAGACAAAACGAGGAGAATCTGCTTTTAGCTACTATGCCAGCCGCAGCTGGAACCAGCTCCCAGAAGAGATCAGATGTGCTCCAACAGTAGTCACCTTTAAATCCAAACTCAAAACACATCTGTTTAGGTAAGCATTTACTGAATGAACACTGTGCGAACTGAATGCACTATATTTTATATATATTTTTTGAATGCACTATATTTCGTTCAGTCTCTATTATTTCTTAAACTGTACTATTTTCAAACTGTTTTTCACTTGTATTTTAATTCCTTTAATTTCATCTGTTTTAAATTGTTATGTTTTCCTGTTCATGTAAAGCACCTTGAATTGCCATACTGTATGAAATGTGCTACATAAATAAACTTGCCTTGCCTTGCCTAGAGCTCAAAATCTGCTGAGGTATCACCTAAGTGGGTGCTGAACTTTGAAGAGACATCCAGTGGCTACACAATCAAAGTGGAACCAAGAGTAGCCTTCTAACAATATCCTCAACAGAGCTATCCGAGGACTCTAGCAGGGTTTACATAACTATTTCCAAGCAATTTCAAGTCAATCAATCATTCCAATGTTTGATGAATCATATACAAATCTGGAAAATTCCAGACCATTTGAATTGTCCCTAGAACATGCCTTCCCATCAAATTCAGTCCAAAAACTGAGAGAAAGATGCTTAAAGAAGTCTCTAGAACCCTACAGGATAAATCCTAAAATCCACATTCATATCTTCACACAATCAATATCAATGTGCATAAAGCAAGCCTGCACAATTCTGTGCTACATTGGAGGTCAAGAAGGACGCACAGTAGTGTGTCTACTAAAAACAACATAGAAATGCACGAGTTATGAAACAAATTAAATAAAGTCTTCCAGAGATCACCTGTGTGCAAAATAAGTCTGTTTATACAGTGTGCTCTACACAGACAAGATCCTGGCTGCAATGTCGAACTGAAAAGGAAAATCCCATACCAACCATAAAGCATAGTGGCATTATGGTTTAGGGCTTTTTAATGCCTCACGGCCTGGTCATTAAATTCCACATTGTAGCAGACAATACTTGAGAAGGTGAAGCCATTTGTCAATAACCTGAAACTGAACTAAACTACATCTTGCACTCTCAGAAAATAAGGTACAAGAATGTACCTAAAATGGTACAAAGCTTGTCACTGGAGCTGTACCCTACTGAGGTACGAATATTGAAACCTTTCAGCATGGGTCCATATTTTACCATTGATATATGTACTTCTAATGGGACACTTATGTACCCTGAGATACAAAACTGTACACATTTAGGGCCAGTTTCATGGACAAGGATTAGGTATAGTGTTAACGCCCCCAGTCTCAGTATCTATGTTTCTCTGTGCCCTTGGACTAAAATTCAACTTGATTTAGTCCAGGACTAGGCTTGTGTCTTAGTGATCAGTGTACCTTTTAAGTACAGTTTTAAGGAAGCATTTTATAATAAATACATGTTAATTTTAAATTAAATGTTAGGGGCCATGTCAATCAGAACTTACCTAGAGTTTGTAATTGAATGGTTAATACTTAATCAAGAACATTTCAATAAGTTACCAACAATGGGAAACGCTGGAAAGAAGCCCATAGCAAATTAACATAACATGCTTATTTTAGACAACAAAGTTGGTGGCTGTAAAACTATTTTAGATAGAAAATGCATTTGTATACATACATGTTACTAATGCATTTAGTTTACTACTAGATTATGCCAAAGTAATAATTCCTTACCAGTCTATTCCAAACCATTGGTTCTACTGCATGGTCTTCTGAAGACCAACCTGTAAAACAGAAACAAACATTTTATTGTAATAAAGAAACACACATCCACATAAACACTAAGCATAGAGTAGAACATCACATCCCGAGTTTTAAATGTGATACAAAATGTTATGTTCATTTGCATGGTCTATTGACGTAACACTGTAGGACATTTCCTATAGATGTAATTGTTCATACTAAGTGGATTGTGTCAGCGTATGCCACATTATTTAATCAACCTGTCATTTTGCCACCAATAGATTTCTGGTCGACATCCATGTTCTCAGTGTGATGTTCTCAGTGCTTCCCAATGTTTACTAAAATACACTCTCTGCGACTGCTGCTGCGATTTCAGTTGCTAATTTAGGGATGTATACTCCCATTAAGGTTGTCCCTGGCCTGTTCATTTATAGCAGTATGAGCATGTCAAGCCATGGACTGCATTCTAAATGGCACCCATTTCCCTATATTGACCACTATTCTTGACCAGAGCTGTAGGGTGCCATTTGTGATGCAGACTGTGTACACACTGTCTTGCTATGCATTGCAATCTGGCAATTCTGAAAGAGACAGGTTAAAAAAATTGATGTGGTCAAGTGACAAATAATCAATTTGATGATAACATGACAGGTTGGTATAACTGTGAGATCAGTTTACAAGTAATTTGCTGTGTGTGTGTGTG
>JACXGM010008935.1:0-19850 GCA_016801145.1 Umbra pygmaea | reverse complement strand
TATAATGCTATACTAATAATTATCAATTGGAGCATTAATGGAAATGTCTATAAATAAACTAAAAAGTGGGCCAATTTAGATTACTTAGTACATAAATAAGTATTCTTACAAAATAAACTCGAAGTATACTTTTTTAGGGTTAATACTAGTAAGATTATCTGTCCATGCAGCAAGATAATTTTACTAAACAAGAATTCCTGAAAATAAGTTGGTTTCAGTCTCTGATTAACGATAAACTGTTAGGAATAAGTGGAAAACTATAGTTTTAAGCTCAAATGACTTTGTTTATGACTTACAGTGCCTTACAAAAGTATCTGGCCCCCTTGAACATTTCAACCTTTTGCCACATTTCAGGCTTCAAACATAAAGATATAAAACTGTAGTTTTTGTGAAGAAGCAACAACAAGTGGGACACAATCATGAAGTGGAACAAAATTTATTGGATATTTCAAACATTTTTAACAAATAAAAAACTGACAAATTGGGCGAGCAAAATTATTCAGCCCCTTTACTTTCAGTGCAGCAAACTCTCTCCAGAAGTTCAGTGAGGATCTCTGAATGATCCAATGTTGACCTAAATGACTAATGATGATAAATAGAATCCACCTGTGTAATCAAGTCTCCGTATTAAATGCACCTGCTCTGTGATAGTCTCAGAGGTCCGTTGAAAGCACAGAGAGCATCATGAAGAACAAGGAATACACCAGGCAAGTCCGAGATACAGTTATGGAGAAGTTTAAAGACGGATTTGGATACAGAAATATTTACCAAGCTTTAAACATCCCAAGGAGCACTGTGCAAGCGATAATATTGAAATGGAAGGAGTATCAGACCACTGCAAATCTACCAAGACCTGGCCGTCCCTCTAAACTTTCAGCTCATACAAGGAGAAGACTGATCAGAGATTCAGCCAAGAGGCCCATGATCACTCTGGATGAACTGCAGAGATCTACAACCGAGTTTGGCGAGTCTGTCCATAGGATAACAATCAGTCGTATACTGCAGAAATCTGGCCTTTATGGAAGAGTGGCAAGAAGAAAGCCATTTCTGAAAGATATCCATAAAAAGTGTAGTTTAAAGTTTGCCACAAGCCACCTGGGAGACACACCAAACATGTGGAAGAAGGTGCTCTGGTCAGATGAAACCAAAATTGAACTTTTTGGCAACAATACAAAATGTTATGTTTGGTGTAAAAGCAACACAGCTCATCACCCTGAACACACCATCCCCACTGTCAAACATGGTGGTGGCAGCATCATGGTTTGGGCCTGCTTCTCTTCAGCAGGGACAGGGAAGATTGCTAAAATTAATGGGAAGATGGATGGAGCCAAATACAGGGCCATTGTGGAGTAAAACCTGATGGAGTCTGCAAAAGACCTGAGGCTGAGATGGAGATTTGTCTTCCAACAAGACAATGATCCAAAACATAAAGCAAAATCTGCAATGGAATGGTTCACAAATAAACATATCCAGGTGTTAAAATGGCCAAGTAAAAGTCCAGACCTGAATCCAATCGAGAATCTGTGGAAAGAACTGAAAACTGCTGTTCACAAACGCTCTCCATCCAACCTCACTGAGCTCGAGCTGTTTTGCAAGGAGGAATGGGCAAAAATTTCAGTCTCTCGATGTGCAAAACTGATAGAGACATACCCCAAGCAACTTACAGCTGTAATCGTAGCAAAAGGTGGCGCTACAAAGTATTAACTTAAGGGGGCCGAATAATTTTGCTCGCCCAATTTGTCCGTTTTTTATTCGTTAAAAAAGTTTGAAATATCCAATAAATTTGTTACACTTCATGATTGTGTCTCACTTGTTGTTGCTTCTTCACAAAAAATTACAGTTTTATATCTTTATGTTTGAAACCTGAAATGTGGCAAAAGGTCGAAATGTTCAAGGGGGCCGAATACTTTCGCAAGGCACTGTATATATATTTATTTATTTATACAGTAATAAGTAAAAAACACTAAATATTAGAAAAGATTCTAAATTCAATATTTTTACATTCTTAATTTTAGCGAACTGAGAAAGGAAGGCCAAGTAACAATCACTATATTTGAGAAGAAAATCACTTAATACTGTAAAAGTATTAATTTGTATTAAGCTAATACTGAAATAATTTAGCTCTGTCTTAAAACAGGTCAATCTCAAGCAGTTCAAAGGTACTTAAATCTTAAGTCTTCCAGTGGATCCTAAATTGGAGGTCACATTTAATAATAATAATAATAATAATAATTGTAGGTTTTCCTTCATTGAAGCCTGATAGTTTGACGCTCTAACGATTCTCCTCATCCTTTTCACTTCCACAAATCCACCATTCCACTTGCTAGAGAATAACTCTTTATTGTTTCACTTCCATGGAAACAATTTATTATAAAATATCAAGGTAATTGAAAAACGTACAACAGTAAAACAAGAAATAACGACGATAAATATTGAAAGAGAGAAAGAGAGGTCTAAAAACTGTGGCTCCATTCCATTTCCTAACGGACTCCGCTCGCGCTTACCGCCTTAAACCATTGTCTGCGAATATCACAAAAAATAACTAGAGTTACTAGGAAGCAACACTAACAGTTTCCATTTCCAACAATTCCAATAAATACACTGTATAATTATTATTGTTTACATTAACTATAATTGATAATTGCCCATCAGCCAAATATTAATATTTGAGCCTTAATAATAAACTGCATTGAGGCTCCTACAATAATAATACTGAACAAAATCTCCTTAATATAAGAATACATCAAAAACAGGAAAGAGTGATTCTGCGGGTGAAATTGCTATGAACATTTATTAACAAATGACAGGAAAAAAGTGCAGTAAGAAATACAGAAACACTACTAAGTTATGTTGTAATATTAAGTCTGCCATTTAATAAAATGGTGATTCTTAAATGTAGCAATTGAACTTGGCTGGGTGTGTTTTTCAGTGAAAGAGAATGGTATGTGCAATTCATGGAATTGAAAATTCTTTCACTAGTAAAATACTAAATTGTAAAGATTTTTGGTCTACTCAAGACATAAAATGCATATTATAACATTTATTATAAATATCTTACATACAAAGATATAAATAATACATAGACCTAAAAACAAGATAATTCATTAAATATGTCTAATCTTAAGACATATATCTTGGCAAGCATAGTACTTTTTGCAGTGTTTAATTTTGCAGATCATTTGGGTTGTGATGAAAGATCAGTTGGTTGGGGTCAGAACCCAGGCTGCAGCACTACATGTTCACTGGAGGCACCGGCCAAGACCACTAGACGACCCAAAGCCACACCTACATTTTTTCAATAGTATTTCAACCCTGGTTGGGTGACCAGACAGCTAAACCCTGGATGGATGAAACCTGGCACCCGGTGCTGTGCTGTGATAGAAATAGCATGTGTTAGACAACACTTTTCCTAGACCTGGTGATATAAATACAATAATGCTTTCCTCATGGACGTAGAACTCAGGCTCAGTTTTCCTCTTCACCAGGCTGTTTTTGGTCTGTGTCTCTGGGTTGGTTGGGTCCAAGAATGGGAGTAGTTGTGTATTGGTCACCCAGTCAGTCAGTGGAAAACACAGTAAACAAACATGGGCTATCTACAGCTTTGCTCTGCATAGAGACAAGCTTTATACTGCAATTTGTTCTCAGTCCCCTGGGTAAGGATGAACACAAAAGTGTTATGGAAAAATGTCATTGTTGCTTATCACTTGATCTTACATTTAAAATAATAGATTAATTAAATCTTCAATTAAATGCTTTGAAAAATGTATTTTATTTATAACATTTGCTTGGGCACGTGGTGGCGTTCATAAAATATTCACAAAACACTAGTACATTCACCCTCATACACTCATTCAAGACAGGCTAGTACATCCACCCTCATACACTCAATAAAGACAGGCTAGTACATCCACCCTCATACACTCAATAAAGACAGGCTAGTACATCCACCCTCATATACAAATTCAAGACACTTGACTCATGCCAACAATCCCATCTAAGCACATGAGGGAAAACAAAGCCAAGGCTTTAACAGTAAACCTCTGAACCAGGATATTTGATCAACTGCTGCTCTCTTTTTAACCCCTGACATATCTCTATGAGGCTCGTAGCAGGTCAGATAGTCTAAAGAGCTTAGAGATGGACACTCACACGAACAAACCCCACACCGGACACACCTTGTACTGCAGCTGTGATCTCTTATTGTGTGCAAATTGCTGAATATACAGGATTAAATGAACGTCCACTAAAATATGAATTGAGAGGTAGAGAATTGAATACAATTTGCCTTCTGAAGACAGCAACCTGTGTTTAGACTGTGGCCAACCATGTGTTATAATCAAGCCTTCTTTCATTACTGAATAAGGCCAGGCGTCCTGAATGAATCCAGCCCACTGTGTAGTATTCAGAATGCTTTGTTTATAGGAAGGGGTGGAATGTAGACCGCAACAAGGTGCTCTGCTTTTTCTTGCAGCACTACTCCAAATCAGTGTAGAATTACATTTGTGGCATGTTTTTTATCAAATATCTAATGTGACAAACTAAAGGAGAACTCTGAGATAAATATTAGGTGGATTGTATTGATTAAGCACTGCACATTAAATGTAGCATATGGGAAAGTGATACCATAGCAATATTTAATCTGTTTCAAACTACAAAACAATAAAGGTCTAATCAAAATAACAAATGCATGTCCAATACTGTGGTGTCAAACTGTTGCGCTGATAGATAGTATTGGCCTGACCTCGTGTGGCGATTAATGTGCAGCAGGCCAGAATTTTATTATCGGGTCATGTTTCTGGCGGACAAGCTTCAATGTAACACCATAACATTGAGATTTCCCTCTTGTACGGGTTTGTAAATGTTGGTGTGATGACGATGTAACAACTTACCTATATTGAATACCTAAATATCAGTTTATGTTAGGGACATGATTTACAGTAATTTGTGATGTTTAAGTAGGCACTTTTACGAAGAAATTTATTTAAGTTTCAGCTTTGAAAGAAATGTGAATAGCACTTCTAGTCCACTACATGTATTCCACACTCAGGTCTTTTTTTAGTTTCATCGATTAGAAATTCAATTCTCCTTCGCTATTCAGCCCTACAAAGGCTAATCGCAGTAACTACGCAAATAAGTGACACTTACAAATGGCTTTTGAGTTCTTTAAACTGGCCAGCCAAATGAGTAATAAGAAGTCCAGATCAATAATGTTGATCTGCATCAGTTAATAGAGACACTTCACACTTTAAGTCTGGTTGCTCCTGACACAAATTAGCTAGATATTTGTTTTAAATTTAAATAATAATGAATCCTGCTTCCTCCTTTTATCGTTTATCACCTCTTCTGCCCTGGCCCAGTATGTGCTGTCATGGTGCTGTGTGCAGCCAGTTGTCACCTCCTCAGGGGCAGTAGACCTACTGCCTGGGGTTATCTCCTCCTCAGGAGTGGGTCAGTGTATACAGCTGCCAGTGGATTCCAGCGGGAAGAGATCCGACAGAAGCTGCAGGCTTTCCCCGGAGGGTCCGTTGACCTTGTGAAACGGGACTCGGGAATAGCTGTTCTCACTGTCAACAACCCTGCTCGCATGAACGCGTTCTCTGGTATGCAACCACAATATAAATGTCTTCATTTCGGGCTGTGTTACTTTTGGCTAACATGCTTTAATCCATCCAAGCCACACATTGCTCCAGTTCTCTGATGATATGTTTTTTTTCACTTGACCATATGTACCAATATTTTTTTTACTGTTGTTTGTATTCCAGTGTGGCTACTGTAATATTTTGATCAAGATTAGTTTGGGACAAAGGGGTTAGCGCTTAACTAAGTGGTTTGTGTTTAGAAACACAGTAGAATTTTTTTTTTTAAACAAAACAGACTGTATGTTCCTGTTGAACATAATATGTTTCTCTCTGGTGACCCTGGTCCTGTGTGCTCCAGGTACTATGATGGTGGAGCTGGAAGAGAGAGTCTCCCAGCTAGAGGAGTGGTCGGAGGGGAAAAGTCTCATCATCCAGGGAGCTGCTGGGACATTCTGCTCTGGGTCTGACCTCAACGCCGTTAGGGCTATATCCAAACCTCAGGTCTCTAGATATTACTCCCTCTCTCTCCCACTTGTCGCTCAAATACTCAATCCCAGTAGAATGCAGTCAGCTGTTTTTATTTCAGTCTGAAAGTTAATTAGGTCATGCACACTTCCATTCAACCTGGCTTTTCTAGAAACTGTTCGTTGTGTTTCAGGATGGAATTCAGATGTGTATGTTCATGCAGGACTCCCTGACCCGGCTGCTACGGTAAGTGACCTTTCCCCCTACGACTTTTCTCTTGCACAACACAGCCGTGTGACATGTGACCCCTGTATCCGTCAGTACAACAGGCTGACCCACGTGTTCTCTCAGTGCAGGCTGCCTCTGATCTCGGTGGCTCTGGTGGAGGGCAGGGCACTGGGGGGAGGGGCAGAGCTTACTACGGCCTGTGACTTCAGGTACAGCACCTCCCACACTTACTGTAGATGCAGGACATCATGGGTTGTGGAGAAAAGATGTACAATACATCTTTGGATGTGTCAGCCTCATTATGTATACCTTGGCTTTCAAGGATCATTTTGTTAAAATACACCAACAGTAGACTCCAAAGGCTAATGCAAAGCTTAATCTCAGACTAGACATGGACAGGGTTTATACCTTCACAAATGATAAGATGATTCTCACCTAACCACAACCTGTTAAGCCAATAGTCCCAAAACTCAATAATACCTGAAATAACCGTATTATATATAAAATGTAGTGTAATTTCTAAGTGATGCAATCAACTGGCACCAAATACAAGCTGATAAATTCCATTTTGACTTTGTAGTAATTGTTTGATTTCAAATATTAAGTTTTGTGGGAGTGCTGAGACAAAAGGGAAAGGAAATATATACAGAACTTGTTGGTTATCTGTTGTCACCTTTCCATTTGTTTCTCTAGACAGGCAATTGTCTGTTTTTTGTAATGTTAACCCTAAACTTAATCCTCACCTTAACCTCAGTAACGTCACATTCTATTGTTGTGAAATAAAATACAGAGAAATGGTGGGGATATTTGATATAGTGGCGACAGCTAAACCGCAAGTACCAACAATACTTCACTGTCCCAAGTACCAACAATACTTCACTGTCCCAATACTTGGTGTGTGATAACATCACATCTTCTCCCTGATAGGTTGATGGTTCCAGGCAGTGTGATCCAATTCGTCCATAAGCACATGGGCCTTGTGCCAGGCTGGGGCGGGGCTGCCCGACTGGTACGCATTGTAGGCAGCCAGAACACCCTGAAAATGCTGGGCGGTGCCGTGAAAGTGGACCCAGAGATGGGGCTAGAGTTTGGGCTAGTGGACGGGGTCCTGGAGCCAGGGGCTGGAGATGAGTCTGGAGCCAGTACCCTCCTGGAGGCAGAGAAGTGGCTGAGCCATTACACCCAGGGTCCAGCCCCGGTCATCAGAGCCATAAAGAAGGTGGTATTGTCTGGGAGAGAGCTCCCTCTAGAGGCGGCATTGAGGACTGAAAGGGACATTTTTGGGACAGTTTGGGGAGGAGAGGCTAACATGCAGGCCCTGGCTAACAAGGCCAAACACAAGTGAACGGGCTAGTCCTGTACTGCCACACACACACACACACACACACACACACACACACACACACACACACACACACACACACATACATACCCTCTGTAGTCCTAGAGAGAGCACCAAACTTTAGCGTTCTGATGTTCTGGGGAGAAGGGCTTGAGGCTGTGATCCAGCCGTACCAGACGATGCCCTGATGCAGTTGTAAAGGGTCTGAACTCTGAATGGATCTGACTCTGTTCAACAGTGACAAATTACCAGTACCTGAAGTGGATTTAAAGAAGACAATTGGAACAAGGATGTGAGTCAATCTGAAGGTGTTACCATAAGTGTTGTCTTTATAGACTTAGACAATATGAAGTACAGTTGTGGTCAAACGTTTTGGTACCATTCATTATTCGTGGATGTGTTCTTAGGCAAAATTGTGAGTGAGCACACTCCCTTGGCTGAGAAGCAACCCCCACACATGAATGGTCTCAGGATGCTTTACTGTTGGCATGACACAGGACTGATGGTAGGGCTCTCCTTGTCTTCTTTGGACAAGGTGTTTTCCGAAAGGGGATTAATCAGTGAAAATTACTTTAACCCAGTCCTCAGCAGTCCAATCCCTGTACTTTTAGCAGAATATCAGCCTGTCCCTGATGTTTTTCCTGGAGAGAAGTGGCTTCTTTGTTGCCCTTCTTGACACCAGGCCTTCCAAAGGTCTTAGCCTCACTGTGCATGCAGATGCACGCACCTGCCTGCTGACATTCCTGAGCAATCTCTGGACTGGTGGTGCCCCGATCCCGCAGCTGAATCAACTTTAGGAGATGGTCCTGGCGCTTGCAGGACTTTCTTGGGCACCCTGACACGTTCTTCACAACAATTGATCCTCTCCTTGAAGTTCTTCATGATCCATTAAATGGTTAATATAGGTGCAGTCTTACTAGCAGCAATATCCTTGCCTGTGAAGCCCTGTTTGTGCAAAGCAATGATGACAGCACTCATTTCATTGCAGGTATCCATGGTTGACAGAGGAAGAACAATGATTTCAATCACCACCCTCATTTTAAAGTGTCTAGTATATTATTCTAACTCAATCAGCATGACAGAGTTATCTCCAGCCTTGTCCTCATCAACACTCATCTTTGTTAACGAGACAATCAATGACATGATGGGAGTTGGTTCATTTGTGGCAGGGCTGAAATGCAGTGGAAATGTTTTTGGGTGATTAAGTTTATTTCCATGGCAAAGAGGGATTTGCAATTCATCTGATCACTCTTCATGACATTCTGGAGCATATGCAAATTGCCATAATCAACACTGAGGATTCAGACTTAGTGAAAATTAGTATTTGTGAAATTCTCAAAACTTTTGACCACAACTACTGTTATACTGATGGAATGGCTTTGAAGATTGTGGTTTGTACATTTGCTGTTGCAGTTGCAAATGCCATTTTGCTAAATGGATGTGGTCAATTCTATATTAAATATGATTATCTTATTTCTTTTTCTCTAGCACAATTATTTTCATTGTATTTGACATAAAAACATTGCATGGTGTTATTAACAAATTCTGTGACAAACAAGCTGGTCCATTCAAATAACAAATAACATGGCATTTTTTGTAATTCAATATGGACAAGAGTATAACAATTAAAATGATGTATAATTTTAGTGGCCAACCGTTCTGTGTTATATATTTTACTGACCTAATGGTGACAGAAAAATAGGAAAAACTATACACAAAGTTCTTCATTCTGATATTTTGAGAAACGTGATTTTTGATTTCCATGAGCTGCAAACTGTAATCATCAAGATTGAAACAAAAAAAGGATTGAAATATGTCACTTTATTCGGAATGAATCTAGAATACATGAAGGTGTCCCTTTCTGAAGTACGGAAAAAATTAACTTTTTCACGATGTTGTAATTTTTTTATGCACTTGTAAATTAAATGCCTCCAATGACAGTATTCAATGGATGGGGTGGGACAGCCTCCCGAAATGACGTTCACATTTAAGACCCTAGTTTAAAGTAATCGCGAGAAGTGGTCAGGCGAGAATTAGAGTTGCACCAAATTTGAAAACGTGGAAGTAAAGATCTCCCTCGCAAACAAAGCTGTTTTTCTACGACGAGGAGAGTTTGCTGAATTGCTGCATCATGTACAGCATCTGATGCAGCACGACATATTCATTTGTAATGTCCACCGTTGTTAGTTTTTTTAACTTTGCAATTTCTTGGAGGTGAGTCAATAACACATTACTAAATAGCATGCATGCTTGCAATTCAAGATGGATTTGTCTCTTCCCACCAGCGAATTAGTTCATTAAGAGTTGGAAAAGTAAGGTAACATTATATGTACTACAACGTAGCGAGCTAGAATAATGCTGCAAATACCTTTTTGCAAGCCAGATAACTGTCAAAAATGAAATGTACATTCATTGCCAGCTATAAGTACTGTAGGCTACAATGAATGTAGCAGACAGAAACAAATCTGCAGTTGGTTTAGTTATTGTTGAATCGCATCTGCCTTGGTCACCGACCTGTCTCAGTCGCACCTTTGTTTTTCATACCAACGACAGTACAGTAATAACGAGACTCGAGACGAAGGGTCCCTGCCCCCCGCATCACGTCCAGGTTTTTGGCGGTAGGGCTGCAGTTTGAGCGGGCTAATGGGAGGAAGCCATGGAGACATCAAGGCAGAGCATTTAAACCAGGCGAGCGAGGGGGTTTAAATGGCACAGCAGCACCTGGCAACATAGCAACGATGGAACTGTTGTGCCTCTTATCAGCTGACTAGTTGGCACTTTGACGTCTTCTTGTTTCATACACTTGACACATTGTTTTGGCGGAAGTTGCTCAAATCTCATAACGAATTTTGACAACTTGTCAACCAGATAAAAAATACGTTTTTCCCCTCATATTGTTTGTCAGAAACGTAAGTACAGGATATTTTGGCAACCATAACTTGTCCTAGCAAATTGTAATCTGCTACACTATTCACCAGCATTAAAATGCACAAGCCACTGATGCTTTGCTTAACTGCGTTTTAAAATTAAATTAAAATTAAATTAAAATTCTTATTGTTGTTTTCACAGAATTGAAGACCTTACCCCTGTCACATTCTGAGGTGTTGTGGGTAAACCTGAAAGATGGAGAGCGGTTTCAGAGCAGATGCGCAGTTCAAGAGATGCAAAGACCTTCGACATTCATCTTGTCATGACAGTGGATACCTGGATAGTGGTTATAGCCCCAAACTTGAGAGTGGAGGCAAATATGAATCCTCAAAGTCTTTTTCTTCAGAAGGGTTTTACGGAACGCCAAAAGAGAACATTTCACAGAAACATGAAGCGCTCTTGTCACCTAGAAAGAACAGAGGGAAGGAACTTATCGTTGGTCAACAGAGAGACATTCTGAGGGAGCAGCCTTTACAGAACAGCTGGTGTGAAACTCCAAAAGTAACTAAGAGAGAGATATATCTGAGACGACGTCTCCTAATGTCTAAGTCTGCCACAGAAGGTAAAACTTTGGACAACACAAAATCAACATCTAAATCGACTGAATCTTTACTCAACGTGAGGTCTGAGAACTGTTCCAATGTTGGACTTGGTTCTCCAGACGACTTTTCTGTTGGAGCTTTAGCTACAAGTACTTTAAAGCCGGAGGACATGCTCCTATCCGGAAGGAAACGGCGCTTCCTCTTCTCTCATGTAAAAACCTCAACACTTGAAGATGTTAAATGCAACATGGACAACCCTCCTTTCTTGGAGGACAAAGTCTCTGTAGCTTCGTTGGATGAGAACCTGGACGAAAGCATCATCTCCTCAGACCACCTCGCCCCTGATATGCTGGGGACACCTAGCTACAGTAGGGTAATGCATCCCGCCAAGGATAACTTTGAGACTCCGGTCAACAACAACAGAGTAGCAGCTAATCTATCAGACAGCCTAAATGTCCTGAGCAGCCCCTCCTCCACACCCACCAAACACCACCAGGACATCTCCGTCTCGGAGGATAGTGGCTTCAGCTCCCTGGCGATGGATAAATCCCAAGATTCCTTGGTCGATCATGACGGGTCCTTCCAGGAGCTGCTTCTGTCCTCTGTGGGGTCTTGGGGCAAGGACACTCCAATCAGGCTGGCAGAGATGAAGAGAAGGTAGGCTGTGATTTGTGGGTGACTTCCACTGCTCCAGAAGTTTTTCTAAACTCTCGTTCTTGACTGTCAACAGGACACAAGTGTTTTGTCTCGGGGGGGACTGGAGTATCATTGTTGGGGAAATTTGGCTCCTTTTGAAGTTTTAGTCTTGTTGCTTTGTAGATCAAATGTATTATTGACTTCTATTTTAAGTTGTATTTGGTGTGACATGTAGTAATAATAAATGCCTCCCATCATCAGGTCTAGGCTGGAGCGCCAGCGCCGCCTTTCCACCCTGCGAGAGGGCGGCTCCCAGTCGGACGAGGGGGACCGTGCTGTGAAGGCCCAGGCTGCCCGAGGAGTTCCTCCCACAAAGAGGAACCTGGAGTCCAAGCGGCAGGAGCTCTGCGTCTTCTCCCCGAAAGATGAGATTTTCCTGGAAGTGACACCAATGAGAACAGCCTTGGATAAGCTAGGGGATTTGTCTCTGACTCCAGCCCTGCAGATGGTTCACGCCCTGTCCCGCCGGACCTCCAGGATGCTGCCCGAGCAGAGTAGCCTGGAGGAGCTGCTGAGGGTCGCAGAGGAGGCGGCCTGTAGGACCAGCATGCCCTTGGCCGGGCTGATCGGCCGGAAGATGGGTGCGGGCAAGATGGACATCCTCACTGAGCTAAAGAAGAGGAACCTTCGACACGTGCTGTCCTCTGTGCTCAATCATTTGTCACCTGAAGACATCTACAGGTGAGCATTTTGTTTAGGTATTGAATGGTCTCATTCGTTGAATGCGTGTGGAAATAATTGCCTGTGTTTTGTTTTTAAATAATTGCTTATTTTTTAAATCTGTGCGTAATCATATTGCATTTGATTTGTGTCCAACAGTAGATTCTCTAAACTTTAGGCTTAGCGGCTGAAAGGCCAAAGCTATCGAGATGAAAACGCTCACGGTGACCTTGAAAAAGGCACTTAACTTGAATTGCTCTTATAAATATGGACGCTGGCCACTAAATCCCTGCTGTGTAAATAAAAGGCGTACATTGTTTTGATATTGCTGTGTTATTCATGTGTTGTGCTCCACAGGGCTGGCCTGGTGTCCGACAGCTGGAAGGAGATAATAGCACAAAACAAAATATCCAGCCGCAGGAGGAGACATTACCTAAAGGACCTGAAGGTCAAGCAGGAGGTGAGGTCTCCTCACTGGAGACTGGAGTAGCACTTCTGTAGTGACAGAAGATCTAGAATCAGCTGTTTCTTTTAGGAAGAGCACAACTTATTATTTTTTCCCCATTGTCCTCCCTTTCCAATTCCGTCTAACCCTGCCTTGTTGGCTGCTCTGCAACTCCTTGGACAGATCTGTGGGATGACGAGGGGCGCGCACATGGTTTGTCCAACCACGTGTCACCCAGCTGCCGATTCATTTTGCACTGCTCACCCTACATGGAAGCCTTTAGGCAGATCACCCGTGGCCCAATTGCGACACAAGGAGTCGTTGGAGAGCGACGTGGCAGGATAGATAATCAGATTTATCCCAAATCCCAGGAAGCGCCGTGCCAATTTGCGCTGCCTTGTGCAGGAGATCCTGGGAAAGTCAGATATCCCATAGTCAGGCTCGAACCACTGACTATCCTGAAAAGCAGCTACTTAGCCCACTACAACACGCGGACCCCCCCTCGTAGCACGTTTCGATGGGTAGATCCTTAATCGGCTCTCCTAGGGCCTCTTGTGTTTCATTCTATATTTATTTTATCTCTGTCTGTGAAAACTTTAGAGACTATAGGCCATGGCTCCATTTTCCAAATAGTTATAACGATCTAAAAGCCTCAGCTGATCATAGATCTGTATTCTCTACTCTGAGACCGTATACATACATACATACACACACACACACACACACACACATTGTCTACCTAAAGTTCCCAACTATTTTTCCTGACATTCCTTCTGCATGTGTGCGTGTAGCTTGGCAGTGCAGTCCATGTTCCTGACGCTGAGACCCGGTTGGCCCTTCTGAGCCGGTCTGCTCTGCGGTCTGTTCAGGCCCAGTCCAGGACCCCCGGGGGCAGCAGTATCACCCACACCCCCCAGTCTGCTACAGGAACACTTACCCCCATCCAGCCCCACTCAACCAGCAAACAGGACACCTTTTTGCAGGTGAGTGATATGTGTAATGCACAAGAAGCCGTGGTGCAGTGGTCCCCTACCTCTTATTTAAATGTTTTTACCAAATGTTCCTCCCTCCCAAATGGGCTTGTCCCATCCCCCTAACCCTGCCTTGTCAGCAGCTCCTTAACCCCTAAGATGCAGGATGGTGAAGGGCGCTCACATGGTTCATCCAACCATATGTCACACTGCTCGCCCAAGATGAGCATCTATAGTCCGCTCATGCGTGGGATGATTACCCCCCTCTACCCCGTAATGCTCCTGCCATACCTTAGGTGCCTGTGAGCTCAGCCAAGAGATTACATCTCCTCTGATTTCAGGGCGGTAGTCGACACAGATTATTTTATAAAACTTTATATTATATTAAATAGGGGTAGAAGTGGGCCTCCATGTAGCACAGTCGTCAATGTCACAGTGACCAGGGTTCATATTCTGGCCAGAGCATTCATGCTATGCCTTGGGAGTCTGCTAGGGGTTCATGGAATTGGTACAGAGCTGCCCAGCATAGACTGGTAAGTAGTTGGATACAATTACGTTGATAACGTCTCTCGCCCAACTCCTTATGTGCAGATCAGGCGCCTGTGAATACCATCATGCTTGTATAGTTAGCAAATGTGTAAACCTCCCATATATGTACCAACTTCCATGTTGAACGAGCAGTGTGGTTGCTCAGCAACATATGCTTGGAGGAAGAATGCGAGCGTCCTTCTACCATCCTGCATCTATGAGCGGTTGCTGTTGTGACGAGGCTTATAGGGCAAAAACTAATGGGTTGAATTAAATGTGAAGAGGATTTTTTATTAACTTTTTTATCAGTAGTAACACTCGCATCTGTCTCCTTCCTAGGTGGCCAAAACCCTCTTCAGTGATGAATGTCTGAAGCCCTGCCCGCGCTGCCAGCAGCCTGCCCGGTGTCACTCCGTGAAGGGAGAAGGCATATGCAGCCGAACAGACTGTGCTTTCCGGTTCTGTACGGGCTGCCTATGTGCCTTCCATGGCTCCAGGGAGTGCGCCAGCTTGTCGGGCAAGCGGCGTAGCAAAAAGGACGTGCTTCCTGGCAGTGCTCAGAGCAAACGCAACGTCCGGAGATTGTAAATGTGTTTTTATTCGTGGTTATTGCTGTTGTTTGTGTTTTTAATCATGTATTGGAGAGCAGCCGGACCAGTAGAAGCAAATCAGTCAGATATGAATTGGCTACTACTGTAGGTGCTATCTCCTCTTTGCACATTCACCACAGATTTTTGTTTTTACTTGATTATTTTTGTCTCTGTAAATAACTGTATATTTTATTTTACGATTGGCTTTACAGATGCTTGTATAGATAGATTTTAATAAAGGTTTCTTTTAAATATTCAAGCCTTTTGTCTTCTCTTAACCTTGTGAAATAGGTCGCTCTAACTGTAGCCATATTAACTCTATAGCGCCATCTACTGGTCAGTCATGCACTTTACCGCACTAATTTCTTTGTGAATGTAATGTTTGATATTTTGCAATTTGTCAAAAACCATTACTGTTATAGTTTTATCTTTCTGTAAAGTAAATAAAAATGTTTTATTCACTACTTGTAATTAAAATGTTAGCGATCTCCACTAAATGTTTACCCACTCGGCAACGGCAGCGTCACTTGTCCTACCTCTGGCTGTGTGATTGAGTTCACCTCCATAGCAACCTGTGAAGAAAACCAGGGAAAAGTCAGGAGTGTTTAGGCATAAAGCACTTAACTTTCTTCGCGGAGTTTGACCTGTGTTGTACGTTAGTCAAGCATGTGGGGGAAGTTTCCAGTAGGTGAGTCTGGAATCATTTAAATTATTGGATAGGCAAATAAAGTTATTCCCAAAGTTGAACATTGTCGTTTAAAAAAGGTTTCTTTCCTAGACCCGCCTTGCCTTACCGTGGATACCTTTGTGAGTAGCCTAGTGATCAATAATCTGATGACATGCAAATGTATTACTTGTGTTTTTATTTGCAAGATAACGATCTAAAAAGTAAATAACATACTAAATGCATCACTATATCCTTTACTTTTGTCTGCCCACAGGAAGACCGTCTGTCTTCTGACGATATTTTGTGGCATTTTCTAAACGAGTTCCTCAGTCTACCGGTAAAGGTTTAGATGCTGTTAACTTTATTAAACAAACCAAAAGTCGTTTTCGCTGCGGAAAAGCATGCTGGGAATTTTAACCAATGCAATTGATTAAATGTATTTGAATCAAAACTTTTAGCAGATTTTTAGAAAATTACGGAATTATAAGAGCTAGTTCCTGTTACAAAACAGTCAACATCTGTCTTTATTGGCCGTTATGCCGCCCTTTCTTTCGAACCAGTCTTTTCCGGAGTGGGTGCAGTACAACAAAGACACGAGGGCCTTTGAGGTGGTCAGTGATGCAGCGGTGGTGCTGTCTAATAAGATCCGGACAGCTCTGCATCTCTGTCAGTCAGAACCTTTCGATGTGCCCACTGACCTGGCCTTGAAACACATGATAGACAACAGGTACAGTGTCATAGTAAGTTACAGATGTTTTAAAAATAAAGTACCTATTTTCCGCCAATGACATTTCATAATGTTGTGTTGGTAAAGAGATTTAAAATAAAGATTTAATTTGAACGTTACACATCTGTTGTGTTCTGTGCATGTGACAAACTTTGATTTGACAAACACACCGTACTGCCCTTGTAATTCACTCTAATTAATATTTACGTTTTGATTCCAGACAATTCAAGATGACCCATGAAAGTGGATTGAGTTTATTCTGATATTTTACCTGTTTTGATGTAAATTTTATTATTAAAAAATAGAAATAGAGCTCCAATGTTGTTTTTAATCTTTGAATAGTGCCTGGACAGAGATCAGGCAATGGAGTGGATCATTCAAGAAAGACTACCTTTGTTTATTCAAAGTGATTGCTACTTTGAGTACAGGTAATCCTTAATTGTTTATTAGTGTTTGTTTGTTAACCTCAACTGCTATCTTAACTACCGTTTCTTCTCCAGAATGTTCTTATTGTATTATTGTGGATCTCTAGTTACTTCTAATGAAGGGACTGACAGCTCCATTAGATAAGAACAAGCATTGAACTCACCAAATCAACGTGCTCCAACTGTTACTTCCTGAGGAGTGGGTGTTCTAGTTCGGCAAACACATTTTCTTGTGACTTGACATGATTAGACACCTGACTTGAATACATGCTATCAAGGCCACTACAACCTACATACATTATATATAGTTACTGCAGCCTGTAGATACCTAATCACACATCCCTCCCATGTGTCATGTGACCACGTATTTGTCAGGATCAGGTGACTGACCCAGAGCGCACTTGGCTGTCAGATCTGTCAGGGTAGACGGTCTTAGTAAAAAAAGATACAACAGTGATACAATAATTTCATACTCTAGGGAGAAAGCCTGTTTAGATTGGTGGACATCATCTATCCTGACAAGGCCATTCTGCACTTTGTAACACACATTCACACTGTGAAAGAAAACAATATTTGATTGGTTCTTGAATGATTGACTGATATTCAGCCAACTGTCATTCCCAGATTAGCAACGCTGCTTTCTCAGTGGGTTCCTAGGGGCTACAGCCAGAAGGAAGATGGTTCATCAGCCCAACAACAGCTCTCTGTTCCCCCCCAGCCTGTCCCTCCTCCCCCTGGGTCTGATGATGGAGATGTCCTAAAGACCCTGGATGAGTCCCTGGGGCAGGTAAGCATGTCATGGATATGTAGAGAACTGTTTGATCGTTGTTGTTTTTCACTGTTATGATAACTTGGTGAATCTGTGGAGAAGTACACTGTCCAAAAAAATGATGTGAACACGCAATCATCAGAGTATAACACCCAGATTTACCAGTTCTTGCTGAGGCACCTGCAAGTTCCTGGACTTTTCTGAGGGGAATGGCCTTAGTCTCCCTGTAGCTCTTTTTAGGCATCTCACAGTAGGGACATTGCAATTTACTGGCCACATCTGCAGTCCTCATGCCTCCATGCAGCATGCCAATGACACGTTCACACAGATGAGCAGGGACCCTGGGCATCTTTCTTTTAGTGTTTTTCAGAGTCAGTAGAAAGGTCTCTTTATTGTCCTCAGTTTTCATGACTGCGGACTTCATTGCCTACCATCTGTAAGCTGTAGGCGTCTTCAAATTGTCTTTTGATCATTGAACAATCATGAAAAACATTGTTTAAACCCTTTACAATGAAGGTCTGTAAAGTTATTTGGCTTTTACGAATTTTGTTAAAAATACAGTGTCCTGAAAATGGGACGTTTCTTTTCTTTCTGACTTTAGCAGCTCGTTTCTTTTAATTCTTAAGGATTCAGGTGTGATAAAAAGTCAAGCTTATGAGTCTTTTGCAATTTATTAGCAGCAGCGAACTGAAATGAGAGACAACCAATGGAAACCAAATGTTTTAATGTAACAGCAGGTATGTTTTAAGGTTTTCCTTCTGTGTTTGCAGGCCTCAGTAACAGATATGTTGACCATAACTACAGACAGTGGAAGGCTGGAGCCTCCTGTTCATACCTATTCAGTGGATACTTTACTGGACTACGAGGCTTCCAGAGACCAGAAACTCAACACATCACGCAGCCTGACTAACAAGCAGCCCAGTCATGCTGGAGATGGTGAGTGTTGAACTGTTTGGCTTGACCATGAGATGGCATTAGAAATCAAATAGAATTGTTTCATTTAGTAAACTACAAGGCCCAAATGAGTGCAGGGGCCCCCTCGAAAATCTGTGACTAAAGTGGGGAGAGGCCCTTAGAGACTGCCTATGTACAGGGCCCAGAATTTTGTATAATGTCCCTTTTAGTTACTTTAAAACACACTGGAAATATGCCAACTAAAAGGTATTCTTTTGAGGAAATAATGCAAATGCAGCTCTGAAGTAAAGTCTATTGATAGCTATGTGTTTGGGTTAAATTAACTTTTTTGTTTTCTTCCATAAACTACGGAGAATATTTCTCCCAAATTCCAAATAAAAATAATGTCATTTAAAGCATTTATTTCCAGAAAAAACTGAAAAAAAGATGCAGTGTTGTCAGATCTTGAATAATGCAAAGAAAATAAGTTAGTATTATTTTAACAATAATAATAATGTATGAACTTAGAAAGAGTTCAGAAATCAAAATTTGGTGGAATAAATAATAATTGTATAGTAATAATAATTGGCTTTCATATGTCTTGGCGTAGGCAGGTTCAATGTATTTCACTGCAAGTTCTTAGATAAAAATGGGAAAATTGAAGAAATGAAAACATACAGTATATATAAAGCAGTGTATTTTTTCATGGAGCAGGGATCCAAGCCGGTATACAGACAGCGGGGTTGTGGCCAGTTCCTCTTGCATCTCTGACTCCTACACGTTTTCCTCCTCGCTTATCAGGTGGTCCTCAAGAGAAGACAGGTGGTCCTCAAGAGAAGATAGGTGGTCCTCAAGAGAAAACAGGTGGTCCTCAAGAGAAGATAGGTGGTCCTCAAGAGAAGACAGGTGGTCCTGAGAAGAAGACAGGTGGTCCTGAGAAGAAGACAGGTGGCCCTCAAGAGAAGACAGGTGGTCATCAAGAGAAGACAGGTGGTCCTCAAGAGAAGACAGGTGGTCCTCAAGAGAAGACAGGTGGTCTTGAGGTGAAGACAGGTGTTCCTCAAGAGAAGACAGGTGTTCCTCAAGAGAAGACAGGCGGTCTTCAGGAGAAGACAGGTGGTCCTCAAGAGAAGACAGGTGGTTCTGATGAGAAGACAGGCGGTCCTGAGGAGAAGACAGGTGGTCCTCAAGAGACGACAGGTGGTCCTGAGGAGATGACAGGCGGTCCTGAGGAGATGACAGGCGGTCCTGAGGAGATGAAAGGCGGTCTTGAGGAGATGAAAGGCGGTCTTGAGGAGACGACAGGCGGTCCTGAGGAGACGACAGGCGGTCCTGAGGAGATGAAAGGCGGTCCTGAGGAGATGACAGGCGGTCCTGAGGAGACGACAGGCGGT
>JACXGM010008934.1:9604-28378 GCA_016801145.1 Umbra pygmaea | reverse complement strand
TACAACCATCCTAGGTCTCATCTCAAACAACGATGAGACTGCTTACAGAGAAGAGGTAAGAGCCTTGGCTACCTGGTGCCAGAGCAACAACCTCTCTCTCAATGTCAGCAAGACAAAAGAGATGATAGTGGACTTTAGGAAGCAGCAGAGGGAGGGTCCTGCCCCCATACACATCGATGGAGCTGAAGTCGAGAGAGTTCAAATCGTCTGTTGAGCACTAACACTAACACACTCTGGTCACTCTATGCTCTCTACATCTGATGTAGCAGAATTCAAATACAGCTTAAAGCAATTTTCCATGCCAAATCTATAATATTTACTACTCCTACTTTTGTACATTTTACAGACCGCTGCTCAGTACATAGTGTTTTATCATTATCATTATTATTACTACTATTGTCATTATTATTTTAAAATTCTTGATTGTTGTAAACTCTTCTTTATAAGCCCACTGCATAGAATCGCCGTGCCATGTCAAAAGAAATTTCTCTGCATAGGATGATGTATGTTATCCGATGCATATGATAAATACAAACAACTTTGACTTTGACATCAAATCTACCGCGGGACGGGATGAATAAACACTTGACACATTCAAATGTATAACTTCAGTAATCATAACATCAGTCGGTTAAAACATCTCCATAATCTGATAAATTTATTTCAATTACGTTGTGTATCTAAAACATCCAAACACATAGCTACAGTGATTTGCAAACGAGGATGTTTTACAGTTATAAAGTGAATAAATCAGTCTTTGTTAGCGCAGAAACCAATATCCATTTATTATGCATAATCCATAGATTTATTTGCCGTTAAATAAATATGTTTAGCCAGATTTCCCCTCATTCAAGTCCTCGTTTCACATGCGCTCATAGCATCAGTACTATTTCGGTTCAGACACCGGTGCTGTGGCAGACCAGTGTGAAGCTAGCTTCTTTAGGGAGCCAGCTTCTTTAGTGGATTCCTAGCCTTTTTGTAGTTTCGCCTTCAAAATAATAGCGCTTGATTCAACACGATATTAAAATAAATATATTTTAAAACGACTAAAACGACTATTAAAATATTACAAGTTAGTAAATATGTCACACTATTCTAATATAGTTTAGTGGCATATTTTCGAAATGTGTAATGTTTCCATATTTGTTATGCGAAGTTTATCGCGTTGAATCAAGCGCTATTATTTTGAAGGCTAAACTTAGCAAGGCTAGTAATCCACTAAAGAGGCTGGCTCCCTAAAGAAGCTAGCTTCACACTGGTACTACTGCGCATGTGTATGCGAGGGAGAAAAGAAACGACGAAAGTGTCGATGTGAGAAAATTAAAAGAGAGCAAACTAACAGATTTAAAGTTGACAAAGTGATTAAAGTGAGTGTATTAACAACCTAACGGACAAATATAGAACACAGGATAAGGAGGAGCAAAATCCCGTGTTCCACATCTATTTGTATTGGTAAGGTAGCGAACTGCATGATGCTAACATTTCTAACTGTGCATGCAGCGCTATGTTGCCTGTATTAGTATTAAGTTAAGTGTGATGGAAATGTTCATGGCCCAGCGCCGTAAGTATAAATTTGTAAAATGTTATATGCTGGGTACTGCTAATTTATGTAGATTTGAGTTAAGATTTGAAGTTGGAACTAAAGTCTGATAAACAGGCCTGAACATGTGGTAATTAAGTATTATGTAGCATGTGATGATTAATGTTACATGGTTGTTATGTTTTAGTATGATTGTTGTACAACACATTAAAATATAGAACAACATTTTAAAGTCCTGTTTAAAACAAAAACAGGTCAGGTCTTATAGAAGGAGTGAGAACTACATGGAAGATCCCTTTCTATTGATGGCGAGCCTCCCAGTGTGATCTTGAAGAGACGTGGACCCACTCATCAAACACTCTACCTGTTGGCAGGACGGTACCAGCCATCTCAGCTGATAAACAATCCATCCAAGAGTGGAAAGTTTCCTTTTCAACCAGGAAACTGTCACTGATTTGGTGACAAACACTTGAACAGAGATTTATTGAAAGTGAACTTACTGACAACCGGACAGACTTCAAAACTGACTCACAAATGGACTGAATACAAAAGGCACAAAAAACACTCTTATTTCAAGGGCCCAATTTTAAATTTTCCATATGTGTTATGAAATGGTGTTAACTGTTACCTGCAACATGACATAAGTAGAAATTAGTGGTTACAACTTATCTGGCCTGCTATTTCCTTTTGTGGATACAGTTTATAGCACTTAGCTCCTTCCAAACCTAGCACAGTGTTATCTTCTGGAGGGTATAATGGTTAAAGTTACAACACAAGTTTTTTTAAGATTACGTTCAATTTGTGGGTGTTAAATTGCAGTGCAGCTTCTCAGTCACCAAAGTCCATGTGAATATACAATGTTTAAGGTTCCCAAGTGATAGTGTAAATAGTGTTATTTTTGGCTTTGTTTTATTATATTTTAACACATTATCTACCAGGTGGACTAAGTGAATAAATATTTTTACCCAACTGAGCGACTATATATGTTTATTAATGCTTTATTCCTAACAGTGACTCACTGGTAAGGTAGGATAATTCATCACTTTACTTGGAGGGGCACAAACATGATTAACTAATGATTAACTAATGAAACATGATTAACTAATGATGAACTATCAGTTGTTAATGCTTTATTACTAACAGTGGCTCATTAGTTAGTCATTGTTAAGGTAGGATAACTCATTACTTAGGGGGACATAAACATAATTAACTAATAATATACAGTATCAGTGAATAATGCTTCATTCCTACTAACTGCTCGCTGGTTACTAAGCACCCCAAGGGATTCTGACCTAATGAATTGTTGTGAATTCATGCAGTAACCTATCCTATTAATTGCACATAATCCTTCCGTCAAGAGTGACAGGATTAAGTAAAAGTGTAAAGACATCAGCCCTGGACAAAATGATGGAAGAGATGTGTAATGTTGTTTCAGTGAAAGTGAGAAGAGGCAAGTGAAAGGTGAATCCAAGTAACGAACAGTCACATCAATGAAAAATATAACTTTTTAAAGCCATCGAAAGGTAAAACATGAGTTCATGTCCTGTGTCAACATTAACAAACAGCTCTAGTTAATGCATTTGTAAATCATTAATAAAATTATGGTTTTAATTATTAATGTCTTTGTTCATCATTCGTTCATGAATAGTTCATATATTAGGTAATGCTTTGTTCATGCCAACAGATACATGAGTTCGCGACATGAATCAACATTAACAAATTACAGCAGAAAGTGTTTGTTTATGCAAAAATCGACATGAGTTAATGTCGGGTATAAACATCTACAAATGATGGTAATCACTATTAGTTAATGCATTTGTACATTAGTAGTTAAGTATGAGTTTTCATTATTCATTTCTTGTTCATGTATTTGTTCATCATTCGTTCATGTTTAATAATGTATTTGTTAATGTTAGTTCACGTACCCTTATCGTAAAGTGTTACCGAACAAACAATTGAGAGGATACTTTTTTTTCATAAACCATTTTGCTCGTTTTTTTCCCTTATTTTTTTCCGACCTATGAATTGAACATAGGTTGACATTGTATGCTGACCACTTGTTGCTCTATGCACATAATCCTGCAATGTCTTTACCATCTATCCTCTCCATTTTGGAGAACGTCGGTTTGTTTTCTTGTTAAAACTTAGTCTCCAATCCAGCAGCATTACAGCTTCAGCAGATAGACTTGCCCTTTCACCTGAACTGCTCTGGCTTCAAATAACTTGGAGTGAACGTGACTCGCTCATTGGCTGCTCTATTCTCAGCTAACTTTGCCACCCTCTTTAAAAAGATGAAGGCTGATTTCCAGAGGTGGAGTAACTTGCCTCTGTCACTTATTGAAAAGATCAATGCTGTAAAATTAAGTTTGCCCAAATTCATGTATTTTTTTAAGTCTATTCCATTGTTTTTTCCAATTCTATTACCTAATTCATTTGGGGAGGAAAAGTACTGTACCCAGGGTCAGTAAGTCTTTTTACTTCAGAGATTCAGAGGTCTTACACTCCTAATTTCTTTTCATTATTATTGGGCTGCCAACTTTCAGAAGCTCTAACTCTGGTTGCATTTTCCAGATATGCCAGATATCACCTAGAGGGTCTGTCTAGCACTTCTACATCTCTCTCTGCACTCCCAATGTCACCTCCTCCCTACACTGGTTTTCCTGTAGTACTCCATTTCCATCGTCATTTTGAATTTTCTTTTATATTCATTATGGGCCCTATTGATAACAACCACATATTCTCTCCTGTTGTTTACAATGTCTTCTGTTTGTGTAAAAGGAAAGTTATTATGACCTTCCATGATCTTTATGAAAACACAGTCTTTTCTAGCTTTCCCAACTTGGCCTCTAAACACGCTTTGCCTCACTTCTTTCTCTACCTGCAGATGAGAAATTTTGCATTCTCAAAGTAAATACTTTTTTATTGGTACAATTATGTTTGACCTCGACGTCACTGTGTAGCACTTAAAACACACATCAGCGTTAGGTCTGCATTTAAAACTGACTAGTCATAGGGGCATCTGTCGAGCAAGTGTCCCACGTTACCACAGGAGGCCTCACACAACAGTTCAGATTTTCATCTGTTTAGACCATAAAAAAATCTCCAACGCAAGAGATCATAGTTCTAGATTGAATCTGTAATAGTGTAAAAACGCCCTTACCCCACTACGCCGCACGGACCCCCCCTCCCCTTTTGCTCTTATTTGCCTAGGGTGCCAATATTTTTAGAGGCCACTGTAGTTGGCGAATATGTAATTCCTACCGTACACCATATGTTGTACGAGCGATGTAATATGAATTGGACGACTTGGTGAAATGTCCTTGGGGGTAGCGTGATCAACCTTAGCCCATCCTGCAAGTGTGAGGGGTTGCCAACATGACAAGAATTCAAGGGGAATTGGACATGACAAATATTTGGGGGAGATTCTCTTTTTTCTGAAACAATTCAGATGTTTTTGAATCCAGCTCAGGTGCGGTTAACAAGTAGATCTACGGAATGCTTTTTGATAGGGATTAAAATAGTTTAGTCTTGTGACTTTTTTCCAGAGCTGCTGAAGCAGAACCTAGTCTGCTACAGTTCTGTTTGGATGATCTGCAACAAACCAGAATGTTTCTCTTTTTAACTAATACATTTTGGGGATGTGTGTATTACCTGAAACTGAGCGAGTTCAAACGTGGTGGTGTGCAGCAAAATAATTGTGGTCACTGGATTTGTGTTGGACATAGATTTAGTATTATAGGATGGATATTAAACACCAAACCTCATACTGCTAAATAACATACACTCACCCCCCCCCCACCAATGATTTACAGACTACCTCTGATCTTCAAAAGACAGTATCACGAACAGTCGTTTCCCTGCGCCCAGGAGGAGGTCATGTGTCAGGGAGTTCTTACTTTGTTCTGCTGCTCTCCTCACAGCAAGCATCCATCAACTTTGCAGCTAAAATATATCATCTGTCCTTATGGTGGCTTCCCAAATCACACCCTATTCCCTTATACAGCACTGCTATTGACCAGAGCCATTTGGGCCCGGGTCAATGAAGCGCACTATATTGGGAATAATCCTATAAAGATTAAAGCTGTGTGAAATGCACCGTGTTATGAAGTAGAAACATGACTCTGTTGTCAGAAATGTGTGTTAAACTGTAACTTTTCTGGCACTAAATTTGATATCCTTTCTGATACAGATAGGGCAATGCTGTAGCATCAGAACCTCCAAATTGAATGTAGTTTACAATGGATGTAATTGGGTACATTTTTCCAAAGTAAATCAGTTTCTCAATATACACTCCTCCAAAATAGTAAGGGAACAGTCAAATCACACATCGGGTCTCAATGAACAAAATATAAATATCAAAATCTTGAATGCACATTGTGTAATTTTTTGACAAAGAAATGATGTAACAACGGTCAATGGAAACCAAAATCACCAACCGATTTAAGGGCTGGATTCAAACTCACATTAAAGTAAACAATTGAAATCACAGCCTGTTCAAACTTGAGTGAATTTCATCACGGAAACTCATAATGTGCCTCAGTAATGTGTATTGCCCCCACTTGCGTGTATGCACGCCCAACAACATCTGGGGATGCTTCTGATGAGACGTGGGGGGTATCTTGAGGGATCTCCTCCCAGACCTGGATCAGGGCATCAGTGAGCTCCTGGACAGTCTGTGGCATTACTTGGCGGCATGGGATGCACTGATTCAAAATGTCCCAGAGGTTCTCAATTGGATTTAGTTCTGGGGAACATGAGGGCCAGTCAATCGCGTCAATACCTTCGTCATCCAGGAACTGCCTACACACTGGTCACATAAGGCCGGGTATTGTTCTGCAACAGGAGGAACCCAGGGCCTACTGCACCAGCATACGTCTTGACGATGGGTCTAAGGATTTCATCCCAGTACCTAACAGCATTCAGGGTAACATTGGCTAGCAGGTGGAGGTTTGTGTGACCCTCCAAGGATATGCCTTCCCAGAACATCATTGACCCACACGCGTGTGTGCGTGCATGCATGCGTGGAGCTGGACTACCTATGCAACTTAAATAATATATAAATAAATTAAATATAAATAAAATTGCCTTGCCTTAAATGGGCTGCAGGTACCGCTTCATGGTACCAGTAGTGACAAGGACACTAGCAAAATGCAAAACCTGAGGAGAGTCAGTCAGGAAGGATAAGGAGAAAGCAATAGTCTGTGGCCACCAACTGGAAAACAATTCCTTTTTGAGGGTTGTCTTGCTGTTGCCTCCAGTGCATCTGTTGTCACTTTCATTTGCACCACAACAGGTGACACTAATTTATAATCGCTTATGATTTCTAACTGAACATATTGATATCCCTGAAGTTTAATTGACTTGGTGTTATACTGTGAGTATTGCATATTCCCTTAATTTTTTGGAGCAATGATATAATGCTGTACCTGCCAATGCATTCGAGAAAAACCAAGAGTACATTTCGGCCATTTCTTTATAAGTCTGCACTTAAAATAGCACAATGTCTAGAATTCAAAGGGAACTTGGTGCCTAGCGAGATGCTTCAAGTGACGTTGAATGTAACCTGAGCCTGTGTCCTAGTGATAGCTATTCACCGTAGCTAGTAACATTTACAATGGGTCACGAAATGTCTGGGAGCTGTAGGCCTTTTCTTGCTTCAGTAGATACAGATTGAACAATAATCTGTCACTGAACATTTTTGCAAATGACAGCAATTATCACACAATATGCATCAACACAAGCTATTTGCTAGCTAGCTAGTTAGCGCCCCATCAACCTCTGTGAAAAATACATCTACAAACTCCTTATCTAGTTGGATATTTATCGTATCCTTCACCAGTACACCTTGGGCACTAGCTATATCATCCAAACTCTATTGGAAGTTATACCACCTAGCTAGCTCCAATTCATACAGACTGAGTTATATTCTGTCAACCATAATTTTAAACATCACATTCATCCAAATAAATGCACAAACAATAAACGCTAGATCATGCTAACCAGTTTCTTATCTTTGCTAGTGCATTTTTCGGGATACGGAAGGTTTCTATACCCATTGAGTAGTTATTTTCAGTGTCTGTCATGTCGGAAATATGACCGGCACAATTATTTTTGGGTGTTTAGGGGTCTGGAGCGTTATTTTAACCTCCCACTTTAGCCTAGATGTGTAAAATGACATTTATGTGATGTAATCTCTAAGTAAAATCACTGTCATACCTCAATTAGCATTGTAATTTACAGTCAGGTGGTTTTAATTACATTTGGCACATGTAATGACATAGCACAAATTCATGACATAGTACTCAATTTGCAGGGACCTGTTTTTGCTAAATATTGCCACATTTTCAACCAGTTAACAATATTGTAGACTCCATCTTTAATGGAGTATCTGTACAGAGTTAGTGTCGAATTGAATATTTGCCTCCAGCTGGGGCGCTTACTGGCTTTAAGCAGGAACATTTGTGTCACCTAATTCACTTTGTCTGCTCCCATCTCCCAGGTTGCCGTCTGCCCTGCATCAAGTCATGTTGTTGTCCAATGAAATAGAACAGATTGTCTACCAGTTTAAATTTGATGTGCAAACTACATCCTTAATGGCATCCTTTTCCCTAAGAACACTGGTCACACAAAGTGCACTATAAAAGGAAGAAGGTGCAATTTGGGAGGAGATAATAAAACATTGGGCTACAGATTATAGATAATAGCAGAATTACTATAAAATTAAATACATTCATTGCATGTACTTCTCAGCAGTGTAGCAGAGAAGCACATTGCTGGAAATTGTTGTAGATGTAATTGAATGTATTTGACAGCAGACAGTTCAACGAGGCCTGCCAGTGTCCCTATTGGATGGATACCGACCCTGGCGGCTGACAGTGACAGTATGCGTGCCATCCCGACAGCCTCTGTTGTCGTCATGCTCCACAGACGGTGTTCTCAACGAGAGGGGACGCTCCCTTGAAGACAAGGAATGTCCAGCAAACTGGAAGCAGGCGCAAGCATCTGACGGATTCACGTAAACTCCCTCTACCGGACTCTCTGCCTGATAGCAGCCGCCGTCCAGCACCTCTTCCTCCAGCCTCTCTGCCCTTTTAATGGCTGGCCAACGGAAGAAATCATTCTCCCAAAGAATGCTACATTACATAATTAAGAGCATGTAGGAAAATATAGAGGGAACAGCATGCGAGGGAGGCTCAATGTGAACTCTGGGAATGGTATGCCGGCCGAAAGCTGATGGTGGCTGAAACTGTTGGCCTATTGAAAGCAGATGTGGACCACTGATCCAGTAGGCTACTCCTCAGATACACACCCTTACTGCTTGACTGACTCCTCTGCTCAGTGTTGGGAAAGCTGCTGTCTTTCTTCTGGTTAGGTCAAACTTTGACATGGGTTAATAAATATGAGCTAAAACATCATCAGAGGTCCTAAAAATAGAGAACCCAATTAAACAAATCTGACAAAAATATTATACTTTGTCATTCATTTAATGAGGAAATTATCCTTTTGAGTGGCAAAAGTATTTGAACCTTTGCTTTCAGTATCTGGTGTGACCCATTCCTCATACAGAACAGCTTCAAATCTGGAATGTTGTTGGGTTTCCTCACTGCTCGCTTCAGGTGCTTTCTCAACATTTAGATTGGATTAAGGTCAGGACTTTGGCATTCCAAAACATTTATTTTATTATTTGTTAACCATTCTTTGGAAGAATGACTTGTGGTCTTAGGGTTGTTGTCTTGCTGCATGACTCACCTCTTGAGATTCAGTTCACAGACAAATATCCTGAAATTTTTATTTTAAATTCACTGGATTAATACAGAACTTATTGTTCCATCAATGACTGCAAGGCATTCTGCTACAGATGCAGCAAAACAGGCCCAAACCCTGATACTACTACCACCATGTTTCAGAGATGGAATAAGGTTCTTATGCTGGAATACAGTTTTTAATTTTGCCAAACATAACTCATCTCATGTATATCAAAGAGATCTATTTTAATCTCATCCATCCCCAAAATATTTTTCCAATGGCCTTTTGGCTTGTCAAAGTGATCTTGAGCAAACTGTAGATGCACAGCACTGTTCCTTTTGGAGAGGAGTGTCTTTATCCTGGCAACCCTGTCATGCACACAATTGTTGGTCAGTGTTCTCCTGCTGGTGAACTGATGAACATTGAAAATAGCCAATGTGAGTGATGCCTTTAGACTCATAGATCCCTGTTTCTTAAATAAAGCACCTGATTTGCCATCCAATTGATTAAGAACACCTGACCTTTAAATTAACTGCTTATCCTAGAGGATCACATACTTTTGCCACTCACAGATATGTAATAATGGATCATTGTCCTCAATAAAATAATGAACAAGTATAGTATTTTTGTCTTATTTGTTTATTTGGATTCTCTTTTTATCTACTTATAGGACAGTGTTTTTCAACCCTCTCCTCAGGGAACACCAGCCATTCCATGTATTTGTTCTATTTCTGAGCTAGCACACCTGATCTGCTAATTATCGAGCCCTTGATTAATGAATATGGTGCACTAGTTCAGTGGTTAAAGCTAAACCGTGGACTGTCTGGTGTGCCCCGAGTTGAGGGTTGAAAAACACTGTTGTAGGATGAGTGTGAAAATCTGATGATGTTTTAGGTCATATTTATAGGAAAATATTGAAAATTCTAAAGGGTTCACAAACTTTAAGCATTACTGGTGTCACGGAAACAGGAAGTACAGAAATTTGATGAGCTGAAGACATTAGTTCGTTCTGGATGTTGAAACAGCAGTGAAACGCTTCATTATTTCCACTCCGGTGGAATGTTTGTTCAGGATTGAACATTAACTCTGTTCCGTATGTGATGTGGGATTCCATCATTAAAATATACTGTGGCCATTCACAGCCACCAAATGTCATCAAAACAAATAGCAGTCTGACAAAGTTTTCTTTTTCTCAGTTTATTCTCTAAATAGTGCACTGCTTTACACTAGAGCAGCGGCATTCAAATCTTACTCTACGAGGGATGGAGCCTGCTGGCTTTCTGTTTTACCTCAGCATTAATTGTGCTCTCCCAGAATGCACATTTAAATAAATCCCAGGTTTGAGTGGAACTGGCTGAGGTACATATTTGTTGATGAGGGGAATGGAGGATTAAAGTAGGTCAAATGTAGTGCACTTCAAAGAGTATAGGGTGCTTTTGTGGCATATTAGGACTGCATTCAATGGAAGAGAAGACTGCTTTGTGTGATGTATGGTACGAAGCAGGTGGGGGATGCATGACTTGGTTCTGATGTACTGTATGATGTCCACTGAGGGATAGTCAAACACAACAGACCATTCTTCTTTTAGATTCACCGTTAAAGGATCCAGCAGTAATCCACTGCATGTGTCCTCAATACAAAGTTGAAAAGTCATCCTCAGTACCTTGGAGAATTATAGGGAAAAATAAACCCTAGTCCTAATTCTTGGAGTGGAGAAATTTAAGGGTTTCATTCCAAAGCTGAACCTACTTCCTATGTAGGCGTTTGATCAAAGTTGTGCATTAAGGCATTTACAAAGCACCCAGGAAGTACTCATAATGTTATCGATTTGGAACAAGGTCTATAGCATAACATTTTCCATACAATCCATTCTAATTATTTATTCTATTATCCACTCAATTATTACACATGGAAACAAAGGCATGTGAACTCGTTTAAGATTTATGAAAGACAGAAAAAATTGTTTATTTCCTTTGATCAATTTCGTTCTTATTACGAGAGGATTTCATTGTAATGGTGGCTTTCATCCCGTCATCATTTACCGTGTTATGACAGGCCCAACACTTCATGTGGTCATACATTGGGTTTCTGTAGCATGACTCAAAATGGACCAGAGAGAATATTCCCAGCATGTCTTCCTACTTACTTGTTGAACTTTTGCATTCTTTTGTATTTTGATGCTCTTTAGAAGCTATGGTTCATATGTCCAGGTTGGATCACCATCAAACGCCCTCCTGCTCCTATATAATTGGATGATGGCCCTGTCACTGGATTTGTTTTGAAGTTGTTTTCTCTTGACCAGCCAATATGGGGCTTGTGTCTGTTTTTTGGTTTGTCGAAACTTGATCTGTAAACACTCCTTTGTTTCTCCTGAACTCTGCATGTGAACTTGGTCATCTGGGTATGCGTGAGGCCAAGAGCTTGACCACAAGAAGCTTCAGGGACGAGAAGTCTGCTGTTTTCAAGGAAATGCCGGTGTCTGTTTGATTTAATAACGACTTCCAACCTAATACTGCCATTTTTAGCCAAGCCAGTGGAGGACCATGTAAAAAGGAGGTAATATTTGATTGAAAGTGAACGAGGCCTGTTTGACAATCTGGAATGTGAGTGGTGCGTTTAAAGAGAAAGGCTGTACTTTCTGTGCTTTTTTTCTTTAACTCGCCTCAGATTTTTGGGTTCCATATGGATTCAATATATTGTGTTCTAGCGGTTAAGACATATTAGTTTTGTATGTTCAATCTGAAATGCGAAGCAGCTGTGGTGGTTAACAATTTCCCCTTCTCTTTTAGTTTTACTGCTAATTCAAAAGCAAGGGTCTTGTTTGCAGATGGAGCCTTAATATCTCTGTTCATTTGGGTTTACCATGGTTCTCCTCTGAAATACAAAAGTCCCAGGGGTTCAAGAGGGCTGCTGGCATGCCACCAGTGGAAACAAAGTGGAAGAGAGACAGAGATTGCCCATCCGCTGTTGTTATTAGCTGTGGCCTCTGCCGGCAGATTTGCAATGCTTCAAAGACTTCATAGAAAACAAGCTGTGGTGAGATTAGGCAAGTGAGTTTGACTGAGCTGAATCTGAGGAAAGTAGGAAGCACTTCCAGAGGAGTAATACAAAAATGTGTTTGACAGAGCTCCTGTACCCATTCATCTCTGCTTGTTGACATTATGTTTAATGTGCCGTGGTCCACTCTGGAATGGTGGCATGATGAGTAAAGGCAGGTGTGTTGATAAAATAACTATGTATAGTATATTTAAAAATGATGATGAGTGATAGCTACTTAAGTGGTTACTACACTATAATGTGGTAAAATTTAAGCTTGAAAGAATTGACCAGCCAGAAATGACTAAGAACTTGAGAAAAGGAAGGAAGGGGAAAATTGATTTTGTTGAAATGTAGAACACAGGAACAATATCACATACTGGTGTCTGCTATTTCTTTGTTTGTTTTTTGGGCAGTTGGCTTGCAATTCACAGATATAAATTCCTATTATTTGTGCTCTTGTAACTATTAACTGTTTTTTGTGGCAGTTTGTGTTAATAACTCTTTGATTAGGCTATGGACAGCAGATTAAGTTTGTTCATCCACCCAGTGAATTTCTGTGTTCTACCTCCAATTGTATTAAGAAGATGAAAACGGGAGGAAGTGAACACCATGTATGTTTGTCTGTCTATTGTCCACCGTTGAGTTGTGCGCATCGTGTACATGTGTGCAGCGGATTATAATTTGTACTGACTGTAAATAAAAATAATCACCCGGGGTATTGTGCTGTTACTATCCTGCGTCTTCTTCACTAAAACATCCCGCTTGAAGGGCACCTCCTCACAGTAATTTAGACTGATATGTCAACTGTTTTGTTTCAACCATGACAAGTCCCACTGAAATTCCTCCAAACTATTCCCAGGTGAGAGGACACCCTGAGCCCCAGGTGAAGTGGTTCAGGAATGGAAAAGTAGTGATAGCTGGAGATCACATCGTCATGGAACAGAGCAGCCGTGGAACCTTCAGCCTGGTCATCCACAGTGTCCAAGAAAGTGATGCAGGCCGCTACACGTGTGAGGCAGTCAACGATGCCGGAAGCCGACAGGTCACTGTGGAAATAACTGTAGAAGGTACTCCAAAGCTGAGGCTGTTATCCGCTAACCCAAATTGCACTATGGGCCCATGTTGCCACTTACGTCACATCCATCATCCCGAACTTAATGACAGAATGGTGTGTTCGGTGTTGACAAGTGTTTGGGCAGGATTGACTGGACTTGGAGCTCTTTGGAAATGTAGCATTGACTGCGGATGGCCAAGTAACCCTGAGAAATGTACCCAGGCTCTATAGTTAATGTGAAACTCAAACAAAACTGCAACAAATATTTTAAACAACTGCACATTTTGACTCCATTAAATATTAGATGCACTGTATTATTTTGTACATAGGCATTGATTCTGTGTGTGATATTTTAACTTTGATTTGCTGCATATAATGTCTTTTCTAATTCTCTTTTCAAAAGGAACACAGTAGGCAATCAGTGGTAAAGTGCTATATTTTAATTAGAACCCAACATGCTCTGGATAAATGTAGTGCACTGATTACAAAATAGAGTTCCATTTCCAATTGTAGCCTTTCTAATATCCACACGGAAGGCTTCAGGAACTGTTTCTTCCTGTTAGCATAAGTGGTATTGGCACACATTCATTTTGAAATTCCTTGGCGTACACCATGCCAGCTGTGTCTTTCCATTTTCGATGGTTACTCTGTGAATGCTTGGGTTACATTATGGTTGAAAAGGGGGATGCTGGTACCTTCTGCTTTCCAGTAAGAAGTATGTAAACATTTGGATGTCCTCCACATTTGTTCAGATTTATGAGGACCTTAAACAGCTATTCAGGCACCTGAGGTTTGGATCAGAAACATATGGAGCGTGCCCTCTGTAACTAGTAGTAGTACAAACATCTTTTAATGGGGTGTTACACTGAGATTTAAAGCATTCTGTAGCTCTGCCTCGGCACACAATCTGTTACATTACTTTTTGACATTACATTACCTATTAACACACAATCTGTTACAAAACCTATTGTCCTTGCATTACCTATTAATACACATTCTGTTAAATTACCTATTGACATTACCTTTTAACACACAATATGTTACATTATCTATTGACATTATGTTACCCTCCAACGCACAATCTGTTACATTACGTATTGAAATTACATTACCTTTTAACAAACAATATGTTACATTACCTATTGCAATTACATTACCTTTTAACACACTATGTTACATTACCTGTTGACATTACATTACCTATTAACACACAATCTTTTTCATTACCTATTGACATTATGTTACCCTACAATGCACAATCTGTTACATTACGTATTGAAATTACATTACCTTTTAACAAACAATATGTTACATTACCTATTGCAATTACATTACCTTTTAACACACTATGTTACATTGCCTGTTGACATTACATTACCTATTAACACACAATCAGTTACATTACTTATTGACATTACATTACCTAATAACACACAATCAGTTACATTACTTATTGACATTACATTACCTAATAACACACACTCTATTTGCTCTATTCTGTCTGCCAACCTTCCACAATGGCATGCTATCCCCTACTTAAGTGTGCCCTAAAAGGGATGATGGTGTCATTGAGGCCGTTTAGATCATTTAATTCATTATTTGAGGAATGTTTTCCATCTCATAGGAAACCCAGTGAAGACTCACTACCTGCCCTCCTCTAGTAAAATCAGGTAAGATGACTTCCTTTGTCCTAATTGCTCCTTATTCCATATATAGTGCACTACATTTAACTAGAGACGCATGCACACTGGTTAATTCACTACATAGGCTATAGGGTCCATTTTGGAAAGCATTATTGATGTCTGGATGATCAACCTGTATCAGAGTTTGGTGTGGCGGACTAAGCTCCTTGACCACGCATCCTTCTTTGTGACGAGGGTTTGAGCCCCAGCTCTGTCTTCTTTATAATATTATAAAAAGTATATATATCTCAAACATATCAACTTTCCTATTGCAGTTTCCCATCCAGCCTGTTTACTACTTTAACATTTGTGGATGTTTTATTGTGACTCAAACACATACTGTGCTGGTTTTATCTTGATGTTACAATTATAGCCAGGCACTCATATTGCTATATTAAGTCATTCATTTAGTTTGTTTAAGTGATGTAATTGAGCAGACACATATTTTGAAGTTGAGGTGGTGACTAGTTGTTTTCTGACTCCAGCGGGCGCTCTGGAGCTCCAGCGGTGGACAACAGGCCAAGCATCTGGGGGGAGAGCCCCCCAAAATTCGTGACAAAGCCCTCCCGTATCTTCGTCCGAGTCGGACAAAGCGGCAAGTTTTCTGCCAAAATCACAGGACGACCGCACCCCGTGGTTACCTGGCTCAAGGTAAGTTTGTGTGTGGATAATTTGGTCCGTTAAATCCCATTAACTCTCCAGAAATGTACAGGTTTGGAACAGGCCTAGATAGAAGAGAAGTGGTGTATTTTGGATTGCACAGAGGGAAAAGTGGCTCTATAATGCTGATTTATCTTTTGCCTCATCCTCTCTCTCATCCTCTCTTTCTGTCTCTCTCTCTCTCCCTCTCCCTCTGTCTTTTCTATCTTTGACTCTTTGTCTGTGACCCACCTTACAGGGAGATGAAGTGATTCAGCCATCTTCCCATTTCACCATGTTTGAGAAGTCGGGAATCCACTTCCTGGAGATCAGAGATGCGTGTATGGAAGACGCAGGAACATACACCTGCTCTGTAGCCAACAGTGCCGGCAAGGCCATGGCTATGGCGGAACTAAACGTTCAGGGTACGACACCCCCCGGCCAACCACAACCTGTTATTCGGCCACCAACAGGCTGGCCCCGAAATGTTGCTCTATTCCCATAATAGGGCATGTTTTTTGACGAGGACTCGTTAGTATACAAGGGAAATAGGGAGTCAAACTCTATGTTACACATATGCATAAGTGTTTAACATCACTGTAAATAACTGTGCCGTTTGGATGTCAGGCCCATCTAGCTGACTTGGTAATAGCATGGTGTTTCCCTTAACATCAGGGATCTGGCTTTGCTTACCACCGGGGCCATTATGACAAAACATTAAACTATATGCACTCATTACTATGGATCACTTATAAATAAGTGACAGAAATGTAATGGAGAAATGTTTCTTAATTAGTAATATTTAGGAAATTCCATGTTTATCCTTTGTAGGTACAGGCAGTGATGCAGGCATGTGAGTATGTGTTTTATTAATTCCCTATGATGTATAGTGATGCTACTCCCACTAAGATTACATTTTCTGTGAGTTACAAAAACAATTCCTCAAGCATTTATTGACTTGGAGATGTTCAAACCTTTGACAATATTACTACTACATCTACAGTTTAGCTCGTGCTGCCATGGCCTCCCCTGTCCCAATGACAACAGACCCAGTTGAAGTCAAGCACACTAGTAATGGCCTGCTTGTTGACCAATGCTCACGTCCTAAGACAGAAGACAGCACTGAGGCCAAGGATCGCAGAGAGAAACTGCCCTCACTCTCTAAGGAGACCACAGATGCCAAACGTCCAGCAGGGAAAGCCTTCACTTCATCCACCAAGCCCCCAGCACTCCTGCCAGATAAAGCCCCTAGAAAAGCTTTGGCGGCTTCCCCAAAGGCTGCCAGCACCAACCCCCAGCTAAGAGGCCTTGGGGCCGCCCAAACTGGGCCAGAGACCCACAAAGGAGCCCCGGAAATGAAATCGACCAATTTGGCCAAGGGGCCCCTCGCGGGGGACTCAGGGCCATCTCCAGAACCCACCAGGGAGGGCAGAAGGCAGGTCAGAGAGAGCAGGCTGTCCAGAGACGCTGGGACATCAGAAGTTCCACACAGATTTGACTCTGTGCCGCAGAGCCAGGATGCTTTGGAGGGGACCAAAGTCACATTCAAATGCCAAGGTTTGTAGCACATTTTGTGTTTTTTTTCTACGTTTGATGACTGCAACACGATAGGCCATTGTATGATGTATTTTAACCACCTTTTAACCAACAATTTAAGAAATGTTCACAAATATGTCTACCTACTGTATTGATGTAGTTAATGATCCGTTAGACAGGTGATGTATGTTGTTCTAGTCTCAGGTTTCCCTGTGCCTGTGCTGAATTGGGTTAAAGATGGCCTGCCTTTAAGACCCAGAGGAGGGTTGAGCTTCCAGCAGGATGGCAACACACACACCCTTACAGTGGACAACGTGCAGAAGAGAGACAGTGGAACGTATGGATGTGCTATGTTTACCCGCACTGGGACGGTGTCTTCTACTTGGACCCTCAATGTTAAGAGTAAGTAGGGTGTTCCCTAAATGTCCTTGGAACAAGTGCATCTCTCAGATGTACAGTAGGCCATTATTTAAGCAGTATAATGCAGAAAAAGTGAGGACTTGGCTTCCACTAGATAGGACAGACACATTTAGGATTAAGATTTTAAGGGGAGGTTTGTATATTTTTATTTTGCCTTATTTCACATTTTGCTAACTCAGCAACGCCGTAATTGATAATGATATAAAACATTCCAAACCTACGTTATATTAAAATAATTTTGAATGATGCTCTTACTCAAAATTTAGGAACAGGTAGCAAATCCCTTAACATTAAAATCATCAGCATTATCCCCAAAATTGGATTCTAACACACATTTTACACCAGCAAGCAGAGCATAAAATGCCTATACCAAGCATAATAATAATAATTCCATCCATAGTAACATGTTCATAATACAGTGTAGTGAATTGAAAGTCATGACTAAACTAATGTATTAACCAATTTTTTCTGTAACAAAACAAAATATACAAAACTACCCATGTAAAAACGGGTGATCATCTTCTGTGAACTAAGGGTTAGGTGTAAGGATACGAGTGTTTTTAAGTTTAAAATCTTTAGAACTAAACGAAGCCTTAGCCTTGCAGAATATTTATTACATGCATTCTTTACAACGAACCCAATAGTTTAGACTTCAGCTTATCTCCAACCTCTCCATTTCTTCCTTTGGGTAAATAAGCAACTCATTCCTTTCCCTGGCTGGCTAAACCATAAAAGGATAATGACGGAGCAGCTGAAGTGACCGTGTGAAGTTTGTCATTCTTCTGCCACAATGCTGACTTGGGCTGAGTTCCACTATAATGGTAGCCTGGAAAAATCCAGACCCAAATCCGGAGGAGATATGGGTCTGGGATCTAGTAATGAAAATGACCCAGCTCGAGGCAGGGTTGCCAGGTCAAACATTCTAGCCCAATGACTACTCAAAAACAGCCCAAAATGCCTTAAAACTAGCCCAATTTGTTTACTTTGCCACGGAGTAAAAAAATCCAATACTTTTTTCCACAATGTACATATAAATGTGATTTTTTTTACCCTATTCTCTTAATTTCATATACTGTCATTGACTACTCTCCCTCTCTTTCATACACACCACGCAGTAG
>JACXGM010008933.1:12874-28333 GCA_016801145.1 Umbra pygmaea | reverse complement strand
AACATTTTAACAAACTATCTACTAACCCTAACCCTAATCCTAACCTTAACCATTCCCCTTATGTTAAACCTAACCTTAACCATTACCCTAAAACATATTCTAAACTTACCCTTACCCTTAAAATACACAATTAGTTGCTTATCAACAGATGGTTTGTTGATAGTTTGTTGATAGTCATATCATCAACAAACTATCTGTAATGCACATACAGATGGAATGTCAGACTCTCCAAATAAAGTGTAACCCCCTAAAACATATTCTAAACTTATCCCTACCCTTAAAATACACAATTAGTTGCTTATCAACAGATGGTTTGTTGATAGTTTGTTGATATATCATGTCATATCATCAACAAACTAACTGTAGAGCACATACAGATGGAATGTCAGACTCTCCAAATAAAGTGTAACCAACATTATTGTATAATCTTGTAGACCAAAACATAATACATCCTAATACGAACTTGTAACATTGTTTTTTAATAATTTTGTAATAATATATAATAATTTATCATAAGTTTCCTGCTTTAATTTCTTTAGAAAATACCTATTCTGTTTCATGGTCTTAAGGCCCTATGGTTAGATCAAAATATTTGTATTTAGGTTTAAGATTGGACACACACACACACATCCACACACACACACACAAGCTTGGTAGCTGACAGAATCTCCAGTGTTTCAACTAGACTTTAATGCTAAAAAGCTGTACTTAAAAATTGTCTAACAATACCTTCATGATTTTAAAGATTCTGGCGACAAAAACACACTCATAAAAGTTTACATTCCAAATACAATTCAGCTTACCTGTTGAAAAATTAAAGATTTTTTCTTTTTTAGGAAAACGCTTATTTGGGGCGCATAAAAACAGATTGAGGGGTGTAGAAAATCTATACCTGAAGCACAAAAGTCTGTGGTGAGTAGAAACCTTTCTTAAAAACTATGTTTAACATTAAATCACACACACAGCCACACAAACACACACCCACACAGCCAGTTACCGATGCCAGAGGGTCACATAGAAAAACACACAGCCACAGACAATTCTGTGGGAGTCAAACATAAAAGAATTGTAGTTCTATGAGGTTGGGCCTGAGAACCATAGAATGAGAACAGTTTATATAACCCTTATAGTCTGAGGATCTTCTATGACTGAATGGCCCTGACGGCCACTACTTAGTATTTAGACAGAAGATAAATCTTAAAAAATCTTGACAGGAGGTTATTTGCAGACTCAGCAAATATGTGAATAATGAGATAACAGGTTAAGTGAGGCATTGCAGATGAGTAGTCAATTTAAAATGGACCAATGTGTAGACATTGACCCTGTCGTCAAACTCTTGACAGCCCGGCTCTTTGAGAACAGACCCTAACAGAATGTGGTCAAGAAACCCTATAGCATTTCACACCTTCTTAGTATTTAGGAGAAACATATGTTTTGACAGCAGGTTTAGAGGCAATGTTTAATTGGATCAATGGCAGAAGAGAGCTCCAATTAAACATTAGGGGAGGAGCCTACCATAGACCAATAGCAAGGCTTGGATTCTGTCATTCAAGTGGTCCTAATGTTTTGAATATATGATTGATTGGGGAAAGGGTATGGGGTAGGGGAGTGTCAGTGTGGGTGGTGGGTCAGGGGGGACAGGGGGGACAAGGGGGTCAAGGGTGAAGAGGTCACAGGGGCCGTCAATCAAACCATTAATCAAATTCTGACAGGTACCTAATTCTATACTCTCTCACATAGTGCTTTGCTATAAAAGGAAAACCATTTACTAATCAGAAATATATTCACCAGGATTTCATTAGTAGTTGGGGGCCTTATTTGATGCATTGTCTAAGAAACAATTATCACAAATGTAAAACACATACCTCTGTGTACCAGAACAGTTTAAAGGTACATTACTAAGATGGCTGAACACTTAAAGACTAGCACACTCTGAAGATAAAAAGTAGTGGTGGTACATAGTGGTGGCTCTAGATGGAAGATAGTCTGGATGTTATTAACTGGGTGTGAATAACATTACACATCTAGCAGTTGTCACAAGAGCTCTATAAATACCAACTGATTGCCCAAAAGTCAAAACCAACATTTACACACAGCTTTACAAAACAAAAAAACATGGGCCTATTAATGCCACTTAAATACTAACAAAATGTCAAATTAACCGGTGCTTTAAACACCATCACACCACATTGACACATAGACAGACAGACATTTTTTATTTTAGTCATTAAGAATATGCTCTTATCCAGAGTCACTTACACTACTGTAAGTATAGAGACATTTCTGTGAAGCAACTGAGGGTAAAGTGACTTGCTCAAGGACACAACAAAGTCGGGGTTTGAACCGGCAACCTCCTGGCTACAAGTCTGACTCCCTAAGCACTGAGCCATTTGACGCACGCATGCACACAAATACACAAACATACACACACACACACACACACACACACACACACACAGGACCTTGAAGTTAAATACATGAAATAATCTGGCAGATAGAAATGCAATTATGAAACCTATTACAGGCACACAGATCAGTGAAAACGGTGGGATAAATGATAAATTGGCACTATGCATGAAAAGGTTTGCGACCCCTCCCCAGCATAATCATAAACAATTTAACATGTGCTCACTGAAATACATAGACCTTATTCGCTTTGAGGAGAGTACACAAAGTAATTTTACATTTCCACAGAACATGACGGTTTCAGCATCCATCAATACACTTGTTCCCAGCCAGCATAGATCCACATGTAATGATTTATCCACTCTGAGAGAAAAGGACAATAGCTCTTTTCAAACATCAATAACTTTGCTTTTTGGGTTCTGTTCACTATTAAATAAATTAAGCAATGTGGCATGTCCCTGCTATTAAGGTGCCTTTGTGTCCTTAACATAACCTGACATTATTTTAGAAGACTCTTTTCAGTCAGTCTTTTTTTTTACTAATCCAGGACAAGTTGAGAAAAGAGGGAGAACATGTTTGGATTGTGTTAGCTTTGTTCATCACTAACATTGTCATGATGGTAGAACAGTATGAGGAACATGATTAGGACATTTGGTATTATATTGAGGATCAGGTGGCTCAAAAAAGTCCCAACATCTGTGAAATACGACAATGTTAACCTAAAAGTCAGTCTCAGCAATTTAGACCCACTTATAAATAATAATACACATAATAATAATAATAATAATAATGAAATGGTATACACGCATACAAAATATGAAAAATTCTTACACAGAAACACACAAATCCAGAGACAGAAATACACTGCTACGGGGAGACAGCTTCCATCATCTGACCCTCAAAATAAGTCTCCCGATTAGGCAACTTTGCCATTTAATAGAAAAACAGGGGCAAACCCCACTGGCTCCCACTTACAAAAAACAACAAATACTATTTGTTTTTTATAAAATACAAACATGAAGAAAAACAACTACAACAATGAAAATATTATTTATCAGTTATTTAAACCCATGGCTCTCTCAATCCGGAAATTGTTCTCCAGAATAGTAACACGACCCTACACAACACACCTGATGATCTAACGAAACACCTGCTGACAATTTCTCATCAGCACCACATATATATGGTACCAGTTGTCCTTCTGGTTTTTGCTGGTTATTGTTGTGAGTCATTGTTGCCTTTTGCCTTTATTGATCTGTTTTGAGTTTATGAGTAATTTGCATGTAGTTTAGCCCTATTTACGTAGCATGCACTTGTCTTTGCACAAGCGTGTCAGTTTTCTCTTTTTGTTGCTCTTCGTTTAGTGTATTTCTCAAGTGCTCTGCCTGTGTATGATTTTGCCTGGCCTTTTGCTATACTAAAGTTTACAATTTACCTGGTATTCGGCATTTATGTCCTGTTTAAACACTACAAAATGTGACACAATTAAAGCTGTATAGTTGTCTTTAAGGAAAAGGACAACAATCCTATTTGAAGAACAATGAATCACCTAACACATGTATATACAAATAGATTTTTGCATGAGGGCCACATTGAGTTTTTGAAACCAAGTGAAGGGTCACATAATATAGCGATGTCTGAAAAAATAGGAAATGTAATTTCATCAAATTAACCCTCCTACACAATTACCTGTGTAACATACAGAACATGTTGAGTTTTCTAACACCATTTCTTTGTTTGACTTCTCAGAATGAAATCACTACTCTTTGTTTTAAGATCAATTAGCCTACACGCAGACACCTGCTAATCAAGACAACAGTTATTTTATTGGTTTTTATTTTTATTGCGTATTTAGTTTTTACTCTCTGTGCTGTCATGTGTATCTTTTAATTTTATTTTTATGTAAAGCACTTTGAGATGTTACTTTTAAAGGCGCTATATAAAATAGGGCTTATTATGATTATTATTATTATTATTATTATTATTATGATAACAGTGCATATGGAAAGTCATTCAAATATAATGAATCCTTCAAGGTCTAAGGGGGTTGAAGTCCGCCTGACACCATGTTGATATTTTGGCCTTTGGCTACAAGATACATTTCTGTGCTTGTTATGTGTTACTTTGTGGTGGTTTCTCCCCTGTGTGTTTTGTTTTGGTTCGGTTTTCCCGCTCTTTGTGTCACATGATCCCATCACCTGTTTTGGTTAGCCTATCGGTTTTGTTGTTTAGTCCACACTTGCACACCCTTCCCTCATTAGTTAGGTATTTAGTTCTGTGTTTTTGTTTGTTCGGTGTGGTTCATTGTTTCTTGTCCAGTTCATCCAAGATTTCAATAAAAGTCTATGTTTGGTGAAGACGCGCCTGCCTCCGCTATATAATGAATAGTGACAGAATTAACCACCATAAAAAGGAGACAGCGTCTTTGGCCAGAATGCTCAATCTACACCGTGGGACAGACAGATCACTCGAGGAGAGCTCCTCTCTCTCTCTCTGTGAAAAGAGTTTCGGGAGAGCACATTTCGGGGAGGGCCTCGCCGACTTCAACCGCCAGGTATGTGAACAGGCCTGGTCTATAGGTTACTCCAGAGAGGAGTTGGGATACGACGTCGGTGGAGTGGCCGTTTTTGGTTGCGGTTTGCTCGTTGGGGAAGCCTACGATGACAGCTCCGACAAGGGGAGTTGCTGCATGGAAGAGGAGGAGACCGACTAATCATCCTGGCATGAGGAAAAGGAGTTGGACATCCCCCCGAATGGGCACAAAGGACTATTCGGCGAACACCCCCTCAGCTAACTTTAACGCAGCTCCGGATGGTCTTTACTCCTTCCAGTATGGAGTCCCAGTCTCCTGTTAGCAACCCTAGCTCCCTTAGCTCCCAGGTTAGCATTCCTACTCTCTCATACTCAGGTCCAGGGTGTTGGTCCACCAGGTAGGGCTCCCCGTCTGAGTATGGTTACTGCTAGCTCTCAGGTCCAGGACAGTAGTCCACCTAGTAGTGCTCCCCGTCTGAGGGCTAGAACCTCTAGTGTCCATGCTAGCACCCCGAGTTTCCAGGCTAGCACCCTTTGTTCCACGGCTAGCACCCCTAGCTTCCAGGCTAGCACCCATAGTTCTACGGCTAGCTACAAGGCTAGCGTCCCTATTAGCTTCCAGGCTAGCGTCCCTACTAGCTTCCAGGCTAGCGTCCCTACTAGCTTCCAGGCTAGCGTCCCTACTAGCTTCCAGGCTAGCACACTTACTAGCTTCCAGGCTAGCGCACCTAGGGCTTCAGTTAGGTTCTCTAGGGCTCTCTGTTCTGCCTGACCTCGGGCTCCTTGAACTGCCTGACCCCGGGCCCTCGCTCACTGCTGCCCTGCCTGTTCTGCTACGTCTGCCAGCGGAACCGCTGCCTTGATGAGTGCTGGGGGGGGGGCTGCTGGATGCTGGTGGGGTGGTTTTGGCCCTTTGAGCCCTTCCCGTGTATCTGGCCACACCAGTGTGGTGGCCTTTATGCGGGGGTACTGTCATATCCAGCCCTGGCAGGGCTGTGAACATAAACTGAGATATGGACTCCTGTCAGTTTTAGGGTTGCTTCTTGTTTATGGTTTCTTTGGTTTCTCCTTGTGTTCTTTCAGTGCTGTGCATGGTGTTTTAGTTCTGCGTTTATAGTCTGTGTATGTCCCTAGTTTCTGTGCTTGTTCTATGTGTTACTTTGTGGTGGTTTCTCCCCTGTGTGTTTTTTTTTTATTCTGTTTTCCCGCTCTTTGTGTCACATGATCCCATCACCTGTTTTGTTTAGCCTATCGGTTCTGTTGTTTAGTTCACACCTGCACACCCTTCCCTAATTAGTAAGGTATTTAGTTCTGTGTGTTTGTTTGTTCGGTGTGGTTCATTGTTTCTTGTCCAGTTCATCTAAGATTTTAATAAAAGTATGTTTGGTGAATATGCGCCTGCCTCTACTATCTAATGAATCGTGACAGCAAAACAACTTAATGAAACGTTAACTAAACATTACCTAACGGAATTTTTGTGAAAGATAGAAAAGACTGAAGAACCACACAGTGAACAAAGTTCTGGCATGAAAGGTAAGGGTTCGGTTTGAGGCTATGGAATTGTCACATCCAGGCCAGGGTGGGCTGGAATGGACATAAGACTGAGACATGGACTCATTAAATTATATATGCTTTTACGTCTGTTGTGGGTATTTTTTAGATTTATGTTGGTTTAAGTAATATTGTGTTCATTTAGTTTTATACCAATCAGACCAGTATATTGTACTGTTGATTTAAGTTTGTTTATAATTAGGTGTGCGCCACTCTCTGTTCTACTGTTGCCTGATCGGGTTGATTGAGAGACTGGTCTAATTAGTGATCGCATCCAGCCGGTCTTTATGGAGCTAAAAGAGTCTCAATAAAGATAAATACATGCACTACATTCACACATGCACACACAGGATTCATACATGCACACACATGATTCATACATACACACTCAGGATACACAAATGCACACAAAATTCACAATGCACACACATAATTTAAAAAGCACAGAAGGTTCACAAATGAATACAAAATTCACAAATGCGCACAACATTTATAAATACACACACAATTCACAAGGGCAAACAAAATGTACAAATGCACACAACATTCAGAAATGCACAGGACAAAATTCAGAAATTTAACAAATAACCATCTACTAACCCTAACATTTTTTCATGAAGTTAACCCTTATTATAACCTTGACCTGGTCCAAAATGTTTTTTACTAAAAGTAAAGCTATGTTAGTTTCTATTTTTGGTCATTATTCAAAAATGTGCCATTCTGAGGTGTCTTAAAGACTTTTAAATCTGTAATTTGAAAATCAAACATTTAGAAACGGAAATGGCATGTTTTCGTATATTGACCCCTATCCCTTTTGCAATGTGGTGTGTTTTTCTGCTTCCCAAATATTTCCTAAACAGTTAATCAAACCTAATTTGTCCCTTGCGAAATTATTTGGCCCCCTTGAACATTTTGAACTTCTGCCACATTTCAGGCTTCAAACATAAAGATATAAAACTAGAATTTTTTGTGAAGAAGCAACAACAAGTGGGACACAATCATGAAGTGGAACAAAATTTATTGGATATTTCAAACTTTTTTAACAAATAAAAAACTGACGAATTGGGCAAGCAAAATTATTCAGCCCCTTTACTTTCAATGAGGATCTATGAATGATCCAATGTTGACCTGAATGACAAATGATGATAAATAGAATCCACCTGTGTGTAATCAAGTCTCTGTATAAATGCACCTGCTCTGTGATGGTCTCAGAGGTCCGTTGAAAGCACAGAGAGCATCATGAAGAACAAGGAACACACCAGGCAGGTCTGAGATACTGTTGTGGAGAAGTTTAAAGCCGGATTTGCATACAGAAATATTTACCAAGCTTTAAACATCCCAAGGAGCACTGTGCAAGTGATAATATTGAAATGGAAGTAGTATCAGACCACTGCAAATCTACCAAGACCCGGCCGTCCCTCTAAACTTTCAGCTCATACAAGGAAAAGACTGATCAGAGATGCAGCCAAGAGGCCCACGATCACTCTGGATGAACTGCAGAGATCTAAAGCTGAGGTGGGCGAGTCTGTCCATAGGACAACAATCAGTCGTATACTGCACAAATCTGGCCTTTATGAAAGAGTGACAAGAAGAAAGCCATTTCTGAAAGATATCCATAAAAATGTTGTTTAAAGTTTGCCACGAGCCACCTGGGAAACACATCAAACATGTGGAAGAAGGTGCTCTGGTCAGATGAAACCAAAATGGAACTTTATAGCAACAATGCAAAACGTTATTTTTGGCGTAAAAGCAACACAGCTCATCACCCTGAACACACCATACCCACTGTCAAACATGGTGGTGGCAGCATCATGGTTTGGGCCTGCTTCTCTTCAACAGGGACAGGGAGGTGGACAAAATTGATGGAAAGATGGATGGAGTCTGCAAAAGACCTGAGACTGGGACGGAGGTTTGTCTTCCAACAAGACAAAAATCCACAACATAAAGCAAAATCTACAATAGAATGGTTCACAAATAAACATATCCAGGTGTTGGAATGGCCAAGTCAAAGTCCAGACCTGAATCCAATCGAGAATCTGTGGAAAGAACTGAAAACTGCTGTTCACAAACGCTCTCCATCCAACCTCACTGAGCTCGAGCTGTTTTGCAAGGAGGAATGGACAAAAATTAATAGAGATATACCCCAAGTGACTTACAGCTGTAATCGCAGCAAAAGGTGGTGCTACAAAGTATTAACTTAAGGGGGCTAAATAATTTTGCACGCCCAATTTTTCAGTTACATTTTTCAGTTCTTTATTTGTTAAAAAGTTTGAAATGTAATAATTAATTTTGTTCCACTTCATGATTGTGTCCCACTTGTTGTTGATTCTTCACAAAAAATACATTTTCATATTTTTATGTTTGGAGCCTGAAATGTGGCAAAAGGTCGAAAAGTTCAAGGGGGCCGAATACTTTTCGCAAACCACTGTTTCTCATACTTGACAACACACACACGTTAAATCAACACAGAACTGAGCACAAACACACATGAAAACCAACATACTATCACACATGCAGGTTCACAACTCATCTGCTGACTCAGGGAAACAAATTATCCCACTAATTAAATCCATTCTTTAGAAGATTAAACACTTTATCTTCAATGCATCTCTATCTTATCTCTATCTCATCTTTCTCCGATATCGCCAAGGTGATCGCTGTGATTGTCTCTGTCACCAAGGGAACTGATGATGGCAACGAGTAGGCAGAAATAGTATCTTGTTTCCTCAATCTAACTACTCGTCCAATGTCAATTTGTCTCGAGGTGTATGCGTCTAATTGCTGTAATACCAGGAGACATTATTTGAATCTGCCAAACACTGATTACTGCAGGCCATGGAACATGCAGGCACACAGAGAAATAGAGATAAGAAGCAAACAATAGAAAAAGCAAAAAGCAAAAGATGACTAAGAAAAACAGACAAAGTGTGTAAAGGGAGGCTGTCAAGGGACTTAATTTTTTTGTCTTTTTCAGCTCTGTGCATGTTATTTTTATTCTCCAATAGTATACTTTATGTGGTTCACTACCATTAGTGTATACATGTTGGAGTTTATTCCAAACATCTACATGTAGGCTGAAAGAGTTTTGATATTTTCATTCATTTGGTCCCGGCTCAATACGTTATAGCCAATTGTCTCCAAGCCTTGTGTTGTCATAGACGCCTCAGCAAGTGCAGGATGGTCCAAGATTAATCACATGCTTCCTCCAACCACGCGTTGCCAAGCTGTCCGATTCTTACCATACTGCTCAAGATGATGCATGCATGGGACATTTTTATATTCATCAACTAGACAATAATGATTGAATGCACAGGCACCCATCCTGTACACAGCAGGTTGTAGAGAAACAGGAATTGACATGTCCCTCTCCACTCATTGCAGTAGAGATGACACGATAAATTAACTTTGTCACAGCAGACGAGTCGATCAATTGTGTGTCATAACAGATAGGGATTTGATATGCTACTTTTCAGGTTAAGTGGTCACATAATTCTTTTTTTCACTTTTATTTATCCAAGGAAGACAAACTGAGACCAGAGTCTCTTTCAGTTGTGCACTGTGAAACAACAAAACCAACTAAAAGTATAAAATCGATGGAATTTACATTTAAGAAAAACCACAATAAAACAATAAAACCAGGCTTTAAAAAACAATCACAGTTAACAATAAAAAGGTCATGGAACAGACATTTATCCTGACAGCACTGTCAAGAAACGGGGCTTACATATATTAGCCTACGCTATACAAACCACTTGTGTGCAACAGCACGATTGATGAGGCTACAGAAAGGGCAGCAAGGGGGCCTGGTGGTTAGAGAATCTGCCAGGTTGTAATGTTGTCAGAGTAGAAGGAAAGAGTCAGAATGCAGGATATGTCCAATGAGTATTTATTCATATAGTACTTGGATTTTTAAACCATCCATGCCAATACAGTAAAGGCACAGCCTACAAAAATCAAGACCTTACTGCGTACATGCAGGACAATGTTACTTGAAAACAATTACCGGCAAATGATGTTACAATGCAGTGTACTGATTTGTATTCAATTCAGGCTACAATTCATTGTTTCTGACAGCCACTGGTGGCCTGTCAGAAAAAAAAAATCTAAATACCAACATGTGAGAAATACTGTACTTTAATAATGTGTCAATAGAATCATCCAAATGTTGTCTCTTCTCACTAACTAGTTATTTAATAACTGCAGTATTGGTAAAATGCCTATTGAGGAACCAGCCGCGGTCGGTGGATCTTAATTGGGGAGGACGGGCTCGTATTACGCTCGGTACCGGAGTGAATGGAATGTGTGCAAATCAAAAAAACAATTGGTTTTGTTCGTTGCGCACCATTCCATTCACTCCGGTACCGAGCGTAATACGAGCCCGTCCTCCCCAATTAAGATCCACCGACCACGGCTGTGAGGAACATATTTAGGGAAATTAGGAATATTATGACATCAGATAAGGCATAGTAATTGTATTATCCTATATTGTATTGATTTGCTCATAGTTGGCTGACTTATGTTTAGGATTGTGTGGAACACTGAGTGTGAAGTCTGGTGGAATACTTGACATCAGATGTGTCACACATAAAGCGTCTTAACCCTACTTGGTCTATTGATGCTCTAGAGCGATTATCTCATGAAGTGTACTTGCTAGCAACTAAAGCTTAGTACCGTTGGAAAGGTCATGTATCACAGACATGAAGTGAAAATGACAAAATAACAAATTTACAATGATGTAGGACATCATCCTGCTTAAAACAACAATTTTTGAAGTTGGTATTTAGCTGGGTTTTAAAAACTTATAGAAATCTATTTAGAAATGAGTGCAACATTTTGACGTTGACTTGTTTGTATGGCCCCCAAACATTGTACACTGGTCCAGGACCCCTGGGGGCTTGACAATAAGCAATAAAAAGCCTTATTCATTATAGATAACATGCTTTTACACATAAAAAACAACAAAAATGCAGACGCTCTTACAAGTTTTTTGGGATAAATATTTATTAAAACATAAACTTTAATGACCCAGGATGTTGGATTTCATTTATCAATGTTGTAGCCATGGGTCTGTTAAGTCCAGAACCATAAGGTACTTCACTGTAGGTGAAAGTATGACCTTTCTAGAGGCCAAAAAGTCAACTGTGTGCCATGACCCTACAAACACAGAACGTTCCCCTAACATTCCTGTATGGTTCCCATTTGGTTATTTTTTGGGAACCAAACAAGAACGTTACAGGAACTTTTCCTGTAGGTTATGTTCAGGTTTCATTTTATAACCTAAGGAGAACGTTCTGGGAATGTTCCCAGTAGGTTATTTTTCTGAGTAGGTTCCCGGAACGTTCCCCTAACCTTAAGAGAACGTTCTATTTATGTTAAGAAAACTTTCCTGGGTCACCAATAGGGAACGTTCTTGGGAACATTCTGGGAACATTCTGGGAATGTTCCCAGAACATAAAATTGTTAGCTGGGGAGGACCTAAAACCCCTTTAACCTTGAAGGGTTAATAAAACCAAATCATATGAAACATTTTAACCAAATTATACAATAATAAACTGAATGAAAAAATAGAGGACTAGAGTGCAATTACAACTAGTCATTTTGAAAAGCTTCTCTTCTTCATACCATAATATATTTATTTTGTAGGTCAAATAAATAATGAAAACAATAACAATTATCAAGGTGTCTGTGTCACGGTTGCACATATTATTATTATTATACTGTCATGGGTTAAGAGTTCCATGGTGCTGAAAGGATTAGAGACAAACGTGAGGACTTTCAAAACCAAACATTATTTTAATAATGAAAACTGTAGTTAAACAAAAACTGCAACAAGGAGCTAAATAGTAAACAATGTGTGCATGATAGAAATGTGAATAATATATTCAAACAAAGAAGAAACCACATAAAAATGTCAGGTCTCCAAAAGGGAGATTTTGTACTCTATGTATTCGGACACCCAGCTGTAGACAACATTATGCCTATGTATCATGAGTGCAAAAGTATTAACGTGACAACATTCAATTAATTTTGAGTTGATGAGTTTTTGGAAGCTGGAAGACCGTTGCTGCAAAATACACAAAGATACAATATCATTACAAACTATGAAAACAAATGGCCAAGATAAATAATTACACCAGTTCATCATTTTATTGCAATAATTATTTCCAATATTCATAGAAATGGGCATTATATGCTATACCTACAAACTGCATTTGGCTGAAAAAGAACACTCAACTGAACATTACCAGTGTATATACAATTTTTCCGGGTGGGATCAGCTTTAATGCTAATGGTAAGATATTGTTTCTCAATGCACATGCATCATTTCCACACACATTTTTTTATTATTACTTTTCCAATATCATCTTATATTTCTCTCTACCCCTACCGAGAAGGGCAGTGCAAACTGTCGAATCAAAGCAACCCACCAAACACAGAACTTTCCCCTAATGTTCCCGTATGGTTCCCATTTGGTTATTTTCAATGAGGCTCTACTTAGGCGCCCTGACAGCCGACCATGCCCCTCCAGAATCAACCTCTAACACGTCCCACCTGTGTAAGAGAAATAGAGAGGGAGAGAGAGAAAGAGAGACAGAAGAACCTAAACACTACCCAACATTTATGGAGATAACAACAAAAAATTATGTTGCCAAAATCTGAGTGTAAAGTGCTACTTTAGAATTATTCATATTTCATGTGTCTTTCAGGTCTGCTGACCAGAAAAAAACTACTATTGAAGACATTTTAACCACAAGTCTTTCCCTGAAACACTACAATCTTGTTACCAGAGCTTTAAACAATATATTTGAAGCCTACTTCTATGTTCTAATTCATATCAAGCACCAAATTAACAAGGCTTTCATATTTCATGCCACTGGGCGATTAAACCTGGAAAGTTCAATCAAGCAAAAAGAACAAAAACACATTTAAAATGACTTCCAACTATATTGAAGCAAATTAGTTCACCTACAATCTAATGAACCCAGTGCATTTCCAACTCACTTCCATGGCTCATGCCACCATTCACAATGGCACTACATGCCGCGATCACATAGAAACAACCAGGGCAGCCCATGTTCGTTGTCATCTGGGATAATGTCAGTTTCCACCGGGCTGCTCTGGTCCGGGACTAATTCACCAACCACGACCATTTCATGGTGCTGTACCTGCCCCCTTATTTCCCGGTCCTCAACCTGATAGGGGAATTATTTTCGGCATGGCGGTGGAAGGTCTATGACCGCCTACCACATGCACGCATGCCATTCCTGCGAGCAATGGAAGAGGCATGCGGAGACATCGAGGTGGGCTCGACCCACGGGTGGATACGCCACGCCCGGCGATATTTTCCTGTTGCCTGGCAAGGGAGCACATCGCCTGTGATGTGGACGAGGTGACGTGGCCCGACCCCAATCGACGGAGTGATTCCTGACTTGTAATGGGAGTTGTTTTACTACCTGTACAATGTATCACTGTGGCTTGGTTTCGGGAATAAAAACGTTTTAAAAACTACAAATACCAGAAGTGTCTTGAGTAAAGTTGACCAGTGTGTTGTGTCTGTTTGACTGTTTATTGTTCATGTGCATGTGTGTTAACTATCGATCTGAAGAGGGCCTTTTGAAGTCAGAGTGTTAAGTTTTGATTGCAGAATGGCAGTGTTGACATGGCAGTTCAATGTTAATCTTCAAGTGTTGTGTAAAGCATTCTTGTGTGTTGAGTTTTGACACAATGAGCCAAATTATGCATTTTGTGTGTTAGCAATTGGAAAAAAACTGTAAAGGGAATGGGAGATTAATCTCTGATTGGTTTATTGCATGTTACGCCCAAAACACGCCTATGAATGAATGAAGACACTTTTTAGACTTTGCGCCCGGCGCATGGGACCTTTTATCCGCTGTTAAAATAGCAAAAGTGGATTTGGACACGCCCAAAGCGCACTTGCGCCATGCGCTTCACGCCATGCGCTTAGATCGTTAAAATCGGCCCAGATTGTTAAATTTTGATTGCAGAATGGCAGTTTTGACATGGCAGTTAGATGTTAATTTCCAAGTGTTGTGTAAAGAATTATTGTGTGTTGAGTTTTGACACGATGAGTCAAATTTTGCATTTTGTGTGTTAGCAATTGGAAAAACCTGTAATGCCCACCCAGCAGTCGTTTTAATGCCATGTGATAGAGCACTGCCATCCGAGGTTGGTTCAAGGTACCTGTAGATGTTTCTACCCACCTGGAAAAACATCTAATGTTGTCGATCTGTGGCAAGATCACGGCCATATTAAAGCATTACAGCACCCTGTGTACCAAATTAAAAGTTAATAACATCATGAGCCTTAAACAAGTTTTCTGATAGTGAATTAGTTCTCTAGTAATTATGGACCTCAATAGACACACACACACATGCGCAGCGACACACACACACACACACACACACACACATGGACACGTTGGCAACAGCACATGAGCACAAACACACACAATTATGGATGTTGACAGCGAGGCATTCTGGTACGTGACTAGCTAGTTGTAAACACACACAAATACACACACAACTACAGACACAAACACACACACACACAGACGGGGAACACATACATACATCGCATGCTTTGGTCTTGTTAGTGGCAGTCACAGGAGAATGTTGTTAATTAAAACCATAACGAGGCACACACAAACACACACACACACACACAGATATCCACCCACAGTTCTTCTCTGTAAATTTTTTAAGTGGACATACACAGTCCACAGCTCACACATTTGTGAAGAATAAAAGAGTGTATAGGTGTGTGTGTGTGCATAATTGTATATCAGTGTGTGAATGAGTGTGTATATGTGTGTGTATCGTTTAATTGAGACTGTCAGAGGTGACTGCCTACGCAGTTAACAACTCTATCTGGACAATTAGAGGTGCAGCAGATGTGTGTTTGTGAGTTTTTGTGAGTGTGTGTGTGAGTGTGTGTGTGTGTGTGTGTGTG
>JACXGM010008933.1:0-12774 GCA_016801145.1 Umbra pygmaea | reverse complement strand
CTGTTTCTGTTTCTTTTAGTCATTCTTCTCTTTGTGTCTGTTTCTCTCTGTCTTTTTATTCTTTTATTCTATCTTTCTTTTTCCAGCTTTCCTCTCTGGTTATCCATCCATATCTCTCTTGCTTCTTCCTTCAACTCCTGTGTCCTGATCAACCTCCAACCAAATCAAGTTTCATTTATTTGTCACATGTACAGGAGGTGCAGATGTAATTGCCGGTACAGTGAAAATGTTATGCTACACCTCAGTAATGCAGTCATTATAGTGAAAGGGAAAAAGCTATAAAGAATAAAAAATGTAAGCAATAATATATGAGGGTGACAGAAGAAAAAGTAATAACCTATATACATTCTGTACATGTAAACAATGCCCTCTGAATCATATAATGGATTTTATAATATAATGAGTACACCAAGTTACACCAATATGTTATCAACCAGAAGTGTTACTGAATGAAAATGTGCACTCACTGGCCACTTCATTAGGTACACTTTGTTAGTACAGGGTTGCACCCCTTTTGCCTTCAGAACTGCTTTCATTCCTGGTGACATAAAATCAATGTGCTGGAAAAGGTCCTCAGAGAAGTTGGTCCATATTCACAGTATTGCATCACACAGTTGCTGCAGATTTGTCAGTTGCACATATTTCACAAGTTTTGGAAAGTCCCTAATTACAGTTTTTTCCAATTGCTAACACACAAAATGCATAATTTGGCTCATTGTGTCAAAACTCAACACACAAGAATGCTTTACACAACACTTGAAGATTAACATTGAACTGCCAGGTGAAAACTGCCATTCTGCAATCAAAACTGCCATTCTGCAATCAAAACTTAACACTCTGACTTCAATAGGCCCTCTTCAGATCGATAGTTAACACACATGCACATGAACAATAAACAGTCAAACAGACACAACACATTGGTCAACTTTACTCAAGACACTTCTGTCATTTGTAGTTTTTAAACCGTTTTTATTCCCGTAACCAAGCCTCAGTGATACATTGTACAGGTAGTAAAACAACTCCCATTACAAGTCAGGGATCATTCCGTCGATTGGGGTCTGGCCACGTCACCTCATCCACATCACAGGCGATGTTCTCCCTTGCCAGGCAATGGGAAAATATCGCCCACCTCGATGTCTCCGCTTACCTCCTCCATTGCTCGCAGGACTGGCACGCGTGCATGTGTAAGCGGTCATAGACCTTCCACCGCCATGCCGAAAATAATTCCCCTATCAGGTTGAGGACCGGGAAATAAGGGGGCAGTGGAAACTGACATTATCCCAGATGACAACGAACATGGGCTGCCCTGGTTGGTCCTATGTGACCGCGGCATGTAGTTTATGCAGACATGTCAGTATGTGTGCAGTGTTGTAGGGACCAAGGGTGGCATGGTGATGGAGGACCCCCTGACCACTAAGGGCTGCACACATGGTGATATTGCCACCCACTGCCCGGCAACATTCTCGATGGCCCTTTGGCCAATGATGTTTCAGTCCCGATGTCTGGTTTTTACCAGAGTCTCTTCCTCTATCTCCTCTCCCTCTTCCCTCCCCGTCTCTTCCTCGTTCTCCTCTCCCTCTTCCCGTCTCTTCCTCATCTTCTCCTTCCCCTTGGTCCTTCAGCCTCAATATTCACGATTGTCTCACGACAGGTGTTCATACCTGAATTATATAGTGACTGATTGGTGTTCAGTTACGGGTTAAGTGTTTTACGATGTGTGCGGGAGTGTTGCTAATGTCATGTGTGTTTTAACTATTGAATGGACGTGATGACTGCAGAGTGTTTCATCATTGGCCAAAGTGTGTAACACATGCACGATGTGTGTAGTGTTTTGCACCATGTGTTACAGAATTGTTTACGGTGCCATGCCGACATTGTGTTCATTCATTTGGTGCCTGAGTTTACCAAATGCATGCAAATGTTACGGTTTCGACACTTTGGTCTGAGCATTCACTTTTTGTGTTTTAGCAATCGGAAAAAACTGTAAGACAAAATGATCAGGTAAATGAAGTTCATATCTTAAAGTTAACCTATAAAACAAATAGAAAGAGTAAAGAACATATCAATCACAGTCACCAGTAGGATATGAACACAACGGACTTCCCAAAACTTGTGAACTCAGCAAGTAGCTGGAATGTAACTGTACAAGGTACTTTACCAAACACTGCATAGATGATGCAAATCTTCTGTTCCACCACATCCCAAAGAAGATTCGATATCCTGCTGGAAATAACCGTTAGAAGATGGTTACACTCTGGTCATAAAGGGATGGACACGGTCAGCAACTATACTCAGGTAGGCTGTGGCATTCAAAACATGCTCAATTGGTACAAAAGGGCCCAAAGTGTGTCAAGAAAATATCCCCCACACCATTACACCACCACCACCTGCCTGAACTGTTGATACAAGGATGGATCCATTCTTTCATGTTGTTTAAGCCAAATTCTGACTTTACTATTTGAACAAGACTCATCAGACCAGGCAACATTTTTACAATCTTCTATTGTTCAATTTTGGTGGGCCTGTAGTGATTGAAGGCTAGGTTTCCTGTTCTCAGCTGACATGACTGGCATCCAGTGTGGTCTTCTGCTGCTGTAGCCCATATGCTTCAAGGTTTGACGTGTTGTGCCTTCTGAGATGCCCGTCTGCATACCTTTGTTGTAACAAGTTGTTATTTGATTTACTGTTGCCTTTTTATCAGCTTGAACCAGTCTGGACATTCTCCTCTGACCTATGCCATTAACAATGCTTAGTCACCCAGAGAACTGCCACTCACTGGGTATTTTCTCATTTTCTAGCTATTCTCTGTAAACCCTAGAGATGGTCGTGTAGTAAAATCCCAGTAGATCAGCACTTTGAGAAATACTAAAACCAGCCAATCTGGCACCATCAACCAAAGTCACTAAAATAATTTTTCTTCTCCATTCCGATGCTTGGTTTGAGCAGATCATCTTGACAAAATGCTTCTGAACTGGTGGTGTCTAGTGAATCTAAGGGGCTGGCATTGTCAGTTTCATCCAGACCAAATTACATGTTCAGCTGACACCAAACAACACCAACCAAAATCAATGTTCACCACTTTCTACTGAGCTTCTCCAATCTTTTCACAAGACTTCTCCATTGAGATATTGTAGTTAAATTGCTTATTTATGTATGTACAATGATTTTTAAGTAAATAGATTTAGTCTCTTACCCATACTGAATCCAAACTGATGTGAAGAACTCTGATCATCCCCCATTCTGTCAACTCTGTGAAGCAGTGAAGTGTGACATCACCAATTAATTAAATCATTGGTCAAAAAATCTCTGTTTGAAATCAAAATGAACCAGACGGTTCTAAAAGACAAGGTTATTTTCCTTGCTCTTCTGCTGGTTGGATGTGGTAAATATAAACCTGTCTTTATCCCTTGTTCTCTCTTCTTCTCTCCTCCTTGATCTGCATGTTCGATTTGGGTTTAGGACTTGATGTCAAGCATGTTTTCTTGACCTACCTCTTTGATACATGTTAAAGGCTTTATTCATTAAGTGTTGTCTTGTTAACTACCGGTACCAGTTTTTGCTTTTTTAATATGTTTTCATCCTCAATGTTATTTAAATAATTCTCATTAGTAATCCTTGCTATGACTCTTTTCTTTGCAATTGCTCCATTGCTCCAATCATTTTAGTAGATAACAATAAATAGGCCTGTGAATATGTTTTACATAGTGGTATACAGTGTTTTATGAATCAATAAGCTTATTACATTTTAGTCATTTAGGAGATGTTGTTATCCAGAGTGACTGACAGTAAGTACAGGGACATCCCTGGAGCAACTAAGGGTTAAGTGCCTTGCTCAAGGATATAACGACATTTGGCACAGCCGGAAATCAAGCTGGCAACCTTCCGGCCACAAGTCTGACTCCTAAATCACTGAGCCACACATTGCAGAAATATTAGTTATTTTGTGGTAATATACTGCATATAATAATGGATTATTGTTCGTAATTTGATAATTTATACTAATATAATAATAAGAAGGTAGAGCTTATTGTTTTAACTGTCTTATTGTCTTCATTCTCGTCATTGTTCCAGTTTTTGTGTGTGATGGGGGGTTATCTGGGGGATTTTCAAACCCACAACTCCTGCTGCAGTGAAGCTGGAAACATCTCAAATTCCTGTTCACCCAACTGTGAGTTTCTGGCGCTAAAATGCAAACCCTTTGCAGTGGAAAATCAACTGTTTACACCCCCACAAGCTAGGTACATCAAGATGGAATAGTGAACCGCATACCAATACTGGCTAGCGAACACCCTTCAAGCTCTACACAGTCATGTTACTAATGACACAAGCAAATTAAAAGTTAATTAGTTTACTTTTATTTTACCAGGGCGATGAAAGAACCACTTGAAAGCTAGGTATGATTAGATTACCATGGTGGTATGAGAGCCAGATGAGCCCAGTACACCAGGGTTAACACCCCTACTCTTACAAAAACTGCATTGGATCTTTAGGTCAAATACAGAAAATTAATCTAAAAAGAAAGTAATAAAAAATACCTATATAACAACACACAGTAACATAAATATGGAAGTATAAAACGTAGACTAAAAATAAAAAAGGTAAAATCAGCCAGAGATGTAGGTTAGTATGCTAAAGAAAACAGGTGGGTTTTTAATAAACACTTAAAAACAGACAAGGTAGGGGGCGTTCTAATCTGTAGGGGCATGGAGTTGCAGAGACGCGGGCCTGCCACCGAAAAAGCACGCTCACCTCTACGCTTGAGTCTAAACTGGGCGACAACCAGCAAAGCTTGATCAAGAGATCTTTAGGCTTCGGGATGGGGTGTAAGGGTGGACAAGTTCGGAGAGATAGACCGGGGCTAGGTTGTGTTGAGATTTAAAAACAAGGAGTAAAATTTTAAAATCTATTCTCTGTCGAGTTGGCAGCCAGTGCAACGATTTGAGAATCGGAGTGATATGGTCATATTTCCGACATTTGTGGATGAGTCTGGCCGCAGCGTTTTGGACTAGCTGAAGACGGGCAATTTGGTGGCTTGATATACCGCAATATAGAGAATTGCAGTAGTCTAGCCTACATGTAATAAAAGCATGAACAGCCATTTCTAGGGTTTTAGGAGTAAGAAAGCCTATAATTTTAGAAAGTAAACAAAGTTGGTAGAAACTAGCGCTGATTACAGATGAAATGTGTTTATCAAATTTTTGAGATTGGTCTACAAGTATGCCCAGGTTCCGCACTCTTGTGGATTTAAAAGCTGATAAGCTCTCTAGCTCAGGATTTAGGTGCTAAGAATTTTCATTTGGGCCAAAAAAAATAACCTCAGTCTTCTCTTCATTTAGGAAGAGGAAATTTTGGGCTAGCCATTCTTTGACCTCTTCTAAGCATAGCAGAAGAGAGTTCACCGCTGAAGGATTGTTTCTCTTAATAGGGATGTACATTTGGGTGTCATCTGCATAAAAATGAAAAGAAACACCATGTTTCCTTAGGATGGAGCCCAGAGGTAGCATATAGAGAGAAAATAAAGAAGGGGCCAAGATGGATCCCTGCGGAAGCCCACATGTGAGGGGTGACATAGAGCTGGAGAAGTTGCCCATCTTTACTGAGAACTTCCTGTCAGACAGGTATGACTGAAACCATGTCAAAACCGATGCCCTTAGACCCACCCAGGAGTCTAGCTAAGAGAGTAGGGTGGTCAATGGTATCGAAGGCTGCCGAGAGGTCTAGGAGAACAAGAACAACGGTGTCTCCGGAATCAGTAGAGAGATAAATATCATTTAGCACTCTCAGTGACCAAAAGAGAGTCAGGACACCCGTTTATCGTCCATTCCGAAAGACAGCAGATGTCCCCGTCACAGCCCTGGGGAATTGAGAATGATAATCAGACCAGAGGGAAGAATGCCCCCTACTGGCCCTCCAACACCACTGGTCTGCCATCCAGGGACTAACCAGGCCCGACCCTGCTTAGCTTTAAAAGCAAACCAGCAGGGAATGTAGGGCACTACAGTCTGCTGCAGGCTACAGTAGTTAGTTAGACCATATTTACACTAATTTAAGTGAAATCTGCAAAAGAAATACAATGTCTGCATTATTCCTGAATGAGCTGGTTGAATGCAACAGTTAGAAGGATCACCAACTCAAATCTTTGAATAAAGACAGAACATCTCAGAGCAATTCAGAGCATGTACTTGAAGTGGTTCCTGGTTAAAGCCAACAGACACACTACTGAGTTATTGGTTTACCATCAGAAAAACAGTATTATACTGGTGAATCTATGTAAATAGCCTTAAAGACTGCCTTTATTTGCAAGTTAGTCTGGATACATGTACAGACACAAAATGTGTCTAAAATTTACTATCCTTACAAAATCATACTTTTACATATTCTACCGTTGATCTAAACCTAGCATGTTGCAAGAACTACGGAATATCTTAATAACCTATGATTTGAACATACAGCAATCAATTTGGATCATTTGGAATTATTTGGATTGTTTCCTTCATATAATTCCATCTCGACCAGTCGAACCACAAACACTGTGCTATGTGAGCTGAACTGTGACTTGGAATCACCCATGGCAAGAGGTTTTGTGGTCATTCATGCAGATCAATGAGCAAGACTTACAGCTGGTGATGCAAACTAAAATCAAACACAATTTGCTTACAATTCAGCTCACGTAGAACAGAGTTTGTGGTTTGACTGGTCAAGTCTGTTTTCCGAAGATGGCGCCTGGCTGTATACAGGAATAGTACTGTCTTTTAAACTATATTTCTAATAAACTGTCTGTACACTTACAAAGTTCTAAATGCTTTGGTTTGCACGTAGGGGCCCTCATTATGCTACCATGGAAGTGTGGTGCTATTTTGAGCCTCGTTAGTGGTATATAATAGCAATTTATTTTTACTTCATCCATGCCCACACAACTAGTGTTATAAGGTAATTATCAGTTCACACTTAAATTGGGCACGTTCCATTAGCATGAAAACATATCCCAGAGAACGGTCGACTCGGTACCAATGTGTTATTAACCCCTAGGTTCATTTTGCGCCTGAGTTGTCCTTTAAGTGCTTTCGTTCTAGTGTCTATACAGTACATAAGCATTCATCCTAGTGTATGAATACAGTATAATCACGACCAAACCTGATGGTGCATGTTAACAGTATTTTGCAGGAGCTAGGCTATATAGCCTTGCCAGACATGAAGTTGTTCATTACAAATTGACTTAGAGTGTGAGGATGATGATTAGATAGATAGATGATTAATATTATATATTATGTATATAGATAAGGATAGTGGCCTAAAATGAACAAAAAGACAGTTAAATCCTTAATCACAATTATTTGTGTTACAATTAATCATCAGCTTAAATTGCCTGATTGTGACAGCCCTACCATAACCCTTACTTTAACCTTAACCTCAGCTGTATATAGATAAGGATAGTTAACCTCAGCCTGACTTCTACATCAATAACATAATATTTCTGAACAAACATGCACCCCTGCCTAACCACAACCCTAAATGTAACCATTAATCCTAAACATAACCCTAATTCCATGTAATAACCCAAATGCAAGTTTTGACTTAAATCTAACTGTAAACAACAAAATTGCTTTTTTGGAAATTGGTGTAAAAAAATCACCATTAATCTGTTTTTTTCTGATTCAACCACAGCTTGAGGACATTTCTGTCCTCATTATAGAGATAAGTTAGAAACAAAATGCAAGCACACACACACACACATACACATACACACACACACCCTCGCACCCGTACACATACTCTTGCATACATACACACACGCTCGCACTTATACACACACACACACACACATTCTACTTTAAAACTGCTTGTGTTAGACTCTGATTTACTATTAATTGTACTATTAAAAGTTTGGCAATTTACGATTTGTAAATACTAGTAAATAATGTTGAGATTATATACTATATTTCAAGTGTCTTTACTTGTTTTTCTATTTAATTTATTTAGGCTAGTATTTCTATTGTTGTACTGCCATTGGTTAGCGAGCAAGTAAGCATTTTTGAAATATGAAATTCAAACTCATCAACAGTTAAACATGTACATTGGTTAGACTGATGCTACAACAGCCTCCTATTATTTAACTGCTAATATTTTTACTCTTCAGCCTAAAAGTCCTAATCATTGAGTTCAGTTCATCACAGATTAAAATATATTCCTTTTGTTTTCTAGCTGTCTCTCCTGACTGTCACAGATCACTGTTCTATTCTTAAGTGTATTAAGGCAGACCTCTCTGTTCTTAAGAAATGTCTGTATAAGGTCAGACTATTCTGCTGTCAAGCCTGTGAAGGGGTGGGACACAGACGCAAAGAGAGAGAGAGGGAGAGAGAGAGAGGGAGAGAGGGGGAGAGAGAGAGATAGAGAGAGAATGATAGAGAGGAGATAGAAAAGGAAGATGGAGAGAAGGTTTACAGAGAGAGAGAGGGAGGGAGAGAGAAAGAGGGAGAGTAAGAGATACACAGTCTGAAAGTGCCTTACCCACAATGACAAGGGGAAAATAATATCACTCTCTGAACTTAACTTGTCAGCTTTTTGCATTTTTTTCTTAGTGCAGGAAATGGATTTCACATTTTCAACAAAAAACATTTTTTTGACAGTTTGGAAGAATGAGATTGAGTCTGGGGGTTGGAGAACTAAAGAATGGCAAAAAGACGGAGAAGGAGAAATGGGTGTTACTCAGCTAAGATGTCAAAATGAAGGATAATTGCTACCATTACATAAAGAGAGGAAAGCAATAAGAGGAAGAGAGGAGAATGAGGGATGAGGACAGAGGGAGTGAAAGAGGAGAGGAAAAGGAAAGTGGAAGATATATGGTTAAAACCCTTCCTTCTAGTTTTCAAAGGTCATCTAATGTTAGCTTGCGCTATCCCGTTCTCTCTCTCTCTCTTGGACACACACTCACACAAACACAATCACACAAACACACAATCACAAAAACCCTTTCTCTCTCTCTAAATGTCCGTGATGCCACATTTCAGCTGATGGACATATAACATCTAAATTGCTCTTTTCACACTTCTAAAACTCTCCTCTTCTTCCGATGGCCATCCCTCACTTTAAATGGACAAACAACCAACAGCCTTCAAAATGTTACCCACATTCTTACCTTTAAGATGCAATTTGGCCACTGGTTGTAAAAGTGGCACAATTGAGCTAAAATGGGTCCCTGGAAATGGAGTACTATGTCATGTATGTGTGCTGTTTGTCATGATTCGTGCCTCATGTCATCAAAACCAGCTGATGTAAATGTAACTGAGCTATGACAGTAATTATACTTAGAGTTTAAGCACTTATAAAATTATTATTAAATAATAACTTACTTAAATGAACACATTTTTGGATATTTACTATTTGTGAATCTAAAAATGTTAATTTTACACTAACACACTAATGTAGACAACAGAAAACATTTATAAATAGATTTGTAAAAAAACGTAAATGTAAATAAACATTTGTTAGGTTTACAATGGTGTCTTCGCAACTCGTCTTGCCTTTTCCAAATAAAAACACATTTTAAAATAGATTTGTAAAAAACGTAAATGTAAATAAACCTTTGTTAGGTTTACAATGGTGTTTTCGCAACTCTTCTTGCCCTTTCCAAATAAAAACGCATTTTCAGATCTTGCTGCTATGATGGCAAAGCTGTGGTATTAACAAGTAGAGGACTTCATCAATATTTGATTCCTTTTTTTAATTTCTTTGTAGGTCTGTGCTACCTGAGGGAAATATATGTCTGTAATGTGATCACAGGTTTTAGGTTAGAAAGACATTTTGTCTTCTCTCCAGAGCCAGGTCTGCCTATCACAGCCATTCTCCATTGCAAGGCCCGGCTCAGCGTATCTTTACAAAGTAATGTTTTCTTTTTACATGTTGGGTAGGTCAGCACAGCATACCAATTTGCTCTGTTTTTTAGTCTGTCAAATAATTGTATATTTGTATTCTCATAATCTGGAGCGTATTTTCCTCTCCTGAGGCTCTGTTAAGGTCGGTTTGGGTGTGTGATTAGAGCCCTAAATCCAGCTGGATTTCCTATGAGCACTTGTCTCTGTGTATGAGGGCTTAACTTTATTTCACTTGACTTCTTTAGAGACTTTCACATTTTTTCACAATCACTTTAATGCTAATTTCAGTACCTTGATGTTATTTTTCAAACACTCAATACAAACGGTGATCACTTGTAACCCAGCCTGTCAAATGTTCAAAACATTGCATTGTGTCTTCATGTCTTTAAAAAAACTTGCACTTGCAGAATCATTTGTTGTAATTAAAACCAATATATAATTTAATACCACAGAAACATTCATTTTAGAGCACCTACACACAAGATACCAATAGTTTCACTGTGTTGCTGTTCGTACAATCATTAAGTACCAGAGTATTGTACAAAATATGTAAAACACATTTCGTTATGGCATTGCACGTAACTGCATCACTGTAAAAGGACTCGTAGTCAGAATACTACAGACACAGTGGAATCATTGATAAAAATCTGAAATGCATTGATGAAATACAATAAAATAACAATAATGTTGCTTTCAATCAAATAAAACATAATTAGCAACAAAAAAGTAAAAAACTACAATTAATATAATTCAACCCCAATTGCAAATCAAGTTTATTGTCAAAATGTAGAACTGTGGAGTGGGGATGGAGCCTGGGTTTTCTCCACTGTCATATGGGGTGGAGCTCTTGTGGTCTCTGCTGTTGAAGGGGGTGGAGCTCTTGTGGTCTCTGCTGTTGAAGGGGGTGGAGCTCTTGTGGTCTCTGCTGTTGAAGGGGGTGGAGCTCTTGTGGTCTCTGCTGTTAAAGGGGGCCGAGCCCCAGTGGTCTCTGCTGTTGAAGGGGGCCGAGGCCCAGTGGTCTCTGCTGCAGGGGGTAGATCCCTTGGTTGAAGCGTGTGGGCAGGACCCCCTACCTAGTGTGAAGCGGGTGGAGCCCCTGGGTGAAGCAAAGCAGGCTGGTCTTCCAGCATGGGCTTTGTAGCGGACAGTGCCTCCGATGTAGATGTGGCGAGCAGCCCCCTCCAAACTGTCATGGAGGTTAGAGCCAATGGCAGTGATGCGGATGGAAATGCTGCAAGCACAGGCATGGAGGGCAAAACTGTTGGCACTGGAGTGAGGACCAAAGCTGATGGTGTAGGAGGGAAGAAGGGGGTGTAGGTCAACCATGGGAGAGTGTTGCTGGGCATGGACCAGGCTGAGGAGGGTGGTGCAAGTCGACAAGCAGTCCGAACCATCAAGTTTGCAGGACTGGCGGTGAGGGCGACTCCAATTGGCTAAAACGCACTGGTGGTGGAGTGGAAAGAGGGCGTGCCTCTAGCTTGCTACACGAGTGTTTGTGCTCTGGGAGTCACTGTATTGTTTTTGAAACCAAGGTGGCTCTCCCTGTTGTCCTTCTCTGTCGTGGGGGGCGTCTTCAGCCCCACCAAGCCTTCCCTTCACCCAGTAGGGAAATCCGATAATTAAAATAGCCTTACTCCTCTACCGGGTCGTAGTACGCTTCTTGTCCTATACCCGTGCCGGGCTGCTGTGCCTTCTCCTTAGCTGTCTCTTGTGCTGGTGGTTCATTCTGTCACAAAGTATGCAGGGTGCTGGAGTAACGGAGACACAATGTGAAGGTTGAAATAAAGAAAACAGTTTTAATGACCAGAAAACACTTCATACAAAATAAACATACTTTGTGGAGTGAAAGTGTCTGAAAGCTACAAACACACCTAATATAAGGTATCATGTAAAAATGAACCACAAATAACAACACACAGGGACTAGAGTATATACTACACTGATGAATTAAATGAGAAACAGCTGTGCCTAGTTGACTGAGTGCGAACAGTGATCTCTATTAGGAAATACAACATGTGATGACAGTCATGTGGACAAGGGGCTAGCTAGGGATGTTGGCGAGATGGCTAACTCTCCACCTCCCATCCAGCTAGGTAAGTACCCTAGCAGTCAGCTAGCCTCGGATCAAGCAGGGTCGCAGGCTAAGTAGAAGGCTAGTGCTATGCACTCCACCAGTGCCACAGCCTAGGCTAAGTAAGGTTAGTGCCATCCTCCTCACAGGTCCCACCGGTCAGTCAACCCAGGATATCAAATAACATCACAGAGTCTCTGCTGACCGGTTAATTACAGATAGACCTTCTACCCCAGCAACCTCTACCAAGGTGGGCCGATCTGTTGTCACCTCCTAAATGGCAGCCTATGACCACGACCACAAGGCGGGTGCCACCTCCTTCCCACTACAGCTCCCGGACTGCTATATGCTGTATTCCAAATTATTATGCAAATTATATTTTACAAATCATATTTTAGATTTTCCAAAATAGGCAATACAAATTAGAATCACAGTCAGTATAATTGCCAAGTCACCAACCGTTAGGGTATAAGTGGAATTTCACTTTTTTTCCAAAAAATTCTCCGCTTTTATGCCCATAGCAGCCAATGACACAGCAGTATTCTTTGCAACATGAGATTGTATATTGTCATGCATGAAGATGATTTTTCTACAGAAGGCACAGTTTTTCTTTTTGTACCATGGAAGAAAGTGGTCAGTCAGAAACTCTATATACTTTGCCGAGGTCATTTTCACACCTTCAGGGACCCTAATGGGGCCTACCAGCTCTCTCCCTCCATAAAGAAGCCTAACAGCTCTCTCCCTCCATAAAGGGGCCTACCAGCTCTCTCCATCCATAAAGGGGCCTACCAGCTCTCTCCCTCCATAAAGGGGCCTACCAGCTCTCTCCCT
>JACXGM010008932.1:0-28235 GCA_016801145.1 Umbra pygmaea | reverse complement strand
AAAGTATATTTAAATGTACTTGAAATGTATTTTATTTATCCTAAATATACTTCTAATATATTATTTTGGTATGTATATTTTGAAAGTATACTTCAAATATACTTAAATATATTAAATACATACTTATGGTTAAACATAAGTATACTAGAAGTATAATACTGGAGTATAATTTAAATATACTTTTTTTTTACTTGGGTTTGCCAAATTTCGCTGTGCCCTTGAGCAAGGCAACCTATATTCGGGGGATGTCCCTGTATTCACTGTAAGTTGCTCTGGATGAAAGTGTCTGCTAAATGACTAAAATGTAAATTAAAGATGCTATTCTTTAAGGTGAAAATATTCCAACTCTTGTGTGTATATTGGTACATTATACAACTCATCAATATGTTTTTAATTTGAAGGTGAATTAAACTAATGTACACCTGTTGGAACCCTGTCCAAACCAACCACATACTCTGCCTGCTTCTTTAGGAGGAGCACCTGCCTCAAAATCACAGTTACCATGACGTCATCCAGAAAGCCTACTCTTTATAGATGTCTACAGATCATCAACAGAGATTATACACTGTAGTATTCATTCAGACAGCGTTATTATGATCATGGAAGCAGGTTCATCATCTAATGGAGCTTTGAGCATAGAGACATTCATGACAGATAAAATAAACAATAGGCTTGGAAAAACTAAAAAGTGTAATATTTTGCCTGATAGTTTAAGCGTATGGTTGTGTTTATAGTTTTAGTAAGTAGTTATTTGGTTTACTGTTTAGTTGGTTGATAGTGTCATAAACATGCACATGCATGTGTGTTGACTCAGAATACAGTTGTATGCAAAAGTTTAGGCACCCCTTACAATTTCCGTGATTTTCATTTATAAATATTTGGGTGTTTGGATCAGCAATTTCATTTTGATCTATTAAATAACCGAAGGACACAGTAATGTTTCAGTAGTGAAATAAGGTTAATTGGATTAACAGAAAATGTGCAATATGCGTCAAACGAAATTACACAGGTGCATAAATTTGGGCACCCTTGTCATTTTGTTGATTTGAAAACATATAACTACCTAGCACTGATTGATTGGAACACACAATTGGTTTGGTGAGCTCGTTAAGCCTTGAACTTCATAGACAGGTGCATTCAATCATGAGAAAAGGTATTTAAGGTGGCCAATTGCAAGTTGTTGTTCTCTTTGACTCCTCTCTGAAGAGTGGCTAGATAGGGGCCTCAACACAACTCTCAAATTACCTGTCAAACATTACAGTTTAGGGGAAGGCTACAAAAAATAGATTTAAGCTGTCAGTGTCCACTGTGAGAAACATAGTGAGGAAATTAATGACCGCAGGCACAGTTCTTGTTAAGGCCAGAAGTGGCAGGCCAAGTAAAATATTGGAGAAGCAAAGGCGAAGGATGGTGAGAACGGTCAAAAACAGCCAACAGACCACCTCCAAAGACCTACAACATCATCTTGCTGCAGATGGTGTCACTTTGAATTGTTCAACAATTCAGCACAATTTGCACAAGGAGAAGCTGTACGGGAGAGTGATGCGGAAAAAGACTTTTCTGCACACACGCCACAAACAGAGTCGCTTGAGGTAAACACACATTTGGACAAGCCAGCTTCATTTTGGAAGAAAGTGCTGTAGTCTGATAAAACAGAGATGGAGTTATTTGGTCATAACAAGGGGCGTTATGCATAGCGGCAAAAGAACACAGCGTTCCAAGACAAACACTTGCTACCCACAGTAAAATTTGTTGGAGATTCCATCATGCTGTGGGGCTGTGTGGCCATTGACGGTACTGGGAATCTTGTTAAATTTGAGGGTCGCATGGATTACACTCAATATCAACAGACACTTGAGAGTAATGTAGAGGAATCAGTTACACCGGGGCTGGATATTTCAACAAGACAACGACCCAAAACCCTGCTCAAAATCTACTCTGGTGTTTATACAGAGGAACAAGTACAATGTTCTGGAATGGCCATCCCAGTCTTCAGACCTGAATGTCATTGAAAATCTATGGGGTGATTTGAAGCGGGCTGTCCATGCTGGGCAACCATCAAACCTAACTGACCTGGAGATGTTTTGCAAGGAGGAATGGTCCAAAATACCTTCATCCAGAATCCAGACACTCATTACAGGCTAAAGGAAGCATCTAGAGGCTGTTATTTCTGCTAAAGGAGGCTCAACTAAAATATTGAATGTGATATTTCTGTTGGGATGCCCAAATGTATGCACCTGTCTAATTTTGTTTTGATGCATATTGCACATTTTCTGTTCATCCAATAAACCTAATTTCACTACTGAAATATTACTGTGTCCTTCAGTTATTTGACAGATCAAAATGAAATTGCTGATCCAAACATCCAATTATTTATAAATGAAAATCATGGAAATTGTCAGCGGTGCTTAAACTTTTGCATACGACTGTATATGCCTCAATGGTTTTGTAAATATACATATTTTTATTTAAGTTTAATGATTCATTTTTAGTGAAAAGTCAGTAGGAAGCTGATCTGAAACTATGGAGACAGACACGTAGAGTGAAACATAGAGGAAGAGCACAGTGATTTGGCCGAGCCGGGGCTGGAACTCCTGTTGCCAGAGGGCATGCCTGGTCCGGACTCGGGAGCCCAGACCGATACACCAAACTCTGGCACGGCTTGATGGTTTTCTGTGTTTTCTGTTGTCATTGTTCCAATGCCATAAAGGAAGACTGTTCAGGACAGAAGAGAAGGGGACTCAATACAGAGTGAGGAAAGGAAGTGGTCGTAGGGAGATGGGGACTGGAGGGGTAGAGGGAATGTTTTCAAGCTGCTGGACACAAGACCTAGCCGAGGGTGACGTCAACCAGCCTGTCCCCTGGGCCCCCTTCACCCGGCCAGCGGCCAAAACCCACAACAGCCTCAATGTGTGTGATGTTGGGAACATCTTGGTTGGAAGCACACAGAGAGGTGGAGAGGTGGAGAGCGAAGGAGAACCGGGTGAGAAGAGTAAACACACACGCAGGCTCAGACTTGATCTTTCCGGTTTGGGATTTTAATTACTGACTAGTTTTTGAATCAGTTGTCGATCATTAAACAGTATCATCGTGCCTGTTTATTCGACTGGTGTGTTGGAGATGCATACAAATATCCATTTTTTTGTTATGCGGTAGTGCTGCGTATTTACACCAGATGTATTTTAGTAACAAAGCGGTTTGAAGATGATCAATCGGCCCATCTTTGTATTCTGTGTACAGGAAATTAATTTGAAAAAAGTAGCGCCCTAAAGTAAACGGGGAATGTAAAGCAATTTAAAGGGACACGTTAGTCATGTTTATCAATGTGAAATGTCTCACCAGCTGTAAAGTTCCGCCTTGCAAACAAATAAATTGGTTTAGAAGATGAATGAATAATGACATCTGATTGTATCCTATTCAAACAGAGAGCAGTGTATCCTGCTCACTCAAAACACTGTGGGACTGCTGTCTGAGGTGGGCTGAGGTCACTTTTAGATGAGGTGAATTCAACTAGAGCCCAAACATTAGAAAGTAAGAAGGGCACCATTTTGGTTTTAGCCACAGGCTGTTTCTATACACTAAAAATATATTATAAACATACTGTACCAGAGCAATAACCTTTGATAGAACAAATTGTTTCAGCGTAGAGAATAAAGAGGTTGTCATAAAATGCTCAAAACCCTGAGCTATGTACCGTCTTAACGGTTTACACAGTGGCTGTATAAAGTGAAGCTCTATGTGTAGATGAACGGTACTTTGTTTATTTCATGTACGTGTTGAGTATGTTATGTACGCAGTCTTAAAGGTGCACTCCGGCCACCACATTGAAATTAGCAGTCTTCTCCAAAAACACACCTGTTTGAACAGTGCAAAATGTATTTAATTATGGAATTTATGTGCAAGAGTGATTAGTGGCATATTGTCATTTACTTGTAAAATCACTCTCCTGAGCTGCACTTGTCGGACATATTTATGTTACAACAGTGCTAATCGTACCCTGACTGACGGGGGATGGAACGTGTTGGCAGCGCAGGTAATCGAGGCAGTGAGGGGTAAAAGATTCACAGAGGATGAGGTAGTATTTTAATATTTCTTTTTTGTACTGATTGTATCTTTTGACACGATGAGCCTGCGGTGGAGTCATTCCAGTGTAGTCCCTCTTGTCACAGTAATGATGGCTGTATCTACTATAGAACAGCTTGAGTAAAGACTCTTCTGAAGAAGTGGGGTATATTTGATGCATTTTGTACCTCAGACAAAATGACCCACTAATGTGGGTTTCCATAAAAGGAGAGGAACGTACTCTAAGCAGCAAGGATGAAGAGGAAATATTTTGAAAGGACCCTGGGGACGAATGGCTATACCACACAGAACTTTGTGCTAATGTGCAATCATTATTTGGTGTTTATTTGGAGTTTGAGGGAGTCATTAGCTTCTTGCTTTCACATTTTACAGTCTAAATCCAAAACGGCACAATACGTATTGCTATACCGTATTTTCATTCTGGGCCCTCAAGGCAGTGGTCAAATAAAATGCAGTACGTCCCGTTAATAAAGAAGAGCAGGAAGTATTAATTTAATTCTGAATGAAAGTACACTCCTATTTTTGTGTCCAGTAAACAAAGACCTGCATATACTGTATCTGAGCAAACTATGTGAGCTAATGATCGACTAGGGGCTGCACAAGCTGGTATGATGGCTCACTTCACTGATGGCCATCTGCAGTTTGGGCCTTCACACACATTTACAGAGAGAGAGATAAAGAGAGATAGAAAAACATTATCAATGCCAACATTTCCCAATTTAATATTGCTATTGAATGTGCAAATTAGGTTATCATCTCAATATAGGGAACTGCTGATCCAAAAATAATCCATAAACTTGTTTAAATCAGCCTAAATTACTGAAAGTTTATGACATACTGCCGGTTGCCCTGGCTGCTACTGTTCACTCTGAATTGTAATCAGTCTGCATTTGTAGGTTACCCCAGTAACTTTCCTCCGGCCTGAGTTAAGTCCTTTGGCAATGTTCTAGCGCAGTGTGAGAGAAGCCATGGCTGGATAAACCCTAAGCCTGGATAAGTTTTGCATGCAAAGAGCTAATAACTATGAGCTTCTGGACAAAACTCACATAATCCATTTCTGTTAGCATACATTGCTAAACTAGCTGTACCGGATGCTGCTATTAACTTGACTGAATCTAAACTTGTAAACAGGCCTACATCTCATGGCAAGCTGCTGTTCTGTTGACACCTTGGTAGCTGCTTATGCAATTTAACCTATGTTGTTAAGAAGGGAGCTGATAACTTTGGTGTAAACTGTAATGAGTGTAGCTGGATTTATCACCAACAAATCCCAGACTAAATAGTAAATAAAGGTGCTGTCTGAAGAGCTGTCATCTTCAACATGACCACCTCATGTCATCCTCCTGTGTTGTGCCACTGCCGAGACAGCAAACGTTAACCACCTTTTAAGTCACTGTTTAGATTTGTGAGCGTGACGGTAACACAAAACAGACTGCTTTTCTCCTCTTTCCTCGCTCTCTCGGTCAGTCCACCTCTCCTCCATTCTTCCTCTTTCCTCTAGCCCCTCTCTTCTTCACTCTCACATTCCAAAAGCGGGGAAGTGTTTATGCAACTCTTGCAGCTAACCTAGAGTTTGTTTTGAAGTGACACAGAGATGGATTTCAAGTTTGTTTCCAAGGAAACATTGACGCTGCCTCACAAGAGGCCACCGTGACTCAAATAGGTACTTGTTTGGCTGGATGTCTCATACAGTAAATAGAGTTCTATATAAACTCATAAAACTTGTTTGTCTTTGTTAAGAAAATCACCTGAGAAGAATTTACTAGTGACACATGTAGGTATGATAGACCTGCATGTGGCTGCAAGCACATACTGTACATGAATGTGCGTTGAAAGTTTTTTTGGACAGGACAGATAGAGAAGATTCTTTTATTTTCAATTACTTGCTCTCTGTCATGATATTTTTGGTCCTTCATATACATTTATTTTTTACCTTTATTTGTTAATTAATTAACCTCATTACTTCTTCAAAGATACCTAAAGACTGGAGAGCTGATTCAGTAATCCCCCTATTCAAAGGGGGTGACACTACAGACGACCCAAACTGCTACAGACCTATCTCCATCCTGCCATGCCTCTCGAAAGTCTTTGAAAGTCAAATCAACAAACAAATATTTAACCATTTTGAATCCCACCACAGCCTCTCTGATATGCAATCTGACTTCCGAGCTGGTTGTGGGTGAACCTCAGCAACACTTAAGGTTTTAAAGGACATCATAACAGCCATCGACCAAAGACAATATTGTGCAGCTGTCTTCATCGACCTGGCCAAGGCATTCGATTCAGTCAATCACAGCATCCTCATTGGCAGATTCAAGGGCCTGGGTCTCTCAAATGAGTGCCTCCCTTGGTTCACCAGCTACTTCTTCGATAGGTTTCAGTGTGTCATGTGAGTTCCTGCTGTCCGGACCTCTGGCTGTCTCTATGGGGCTGCCTCAGGGTTCAATCCTCGGGCAGACTCTATTTTCTGTATATATCAATGATGTCGCACTTGCTGCAGGCAACTCTCTTATCCTTCTCTACCCAGAGGATACCATTCTATATACATCTGTCCCTACGTTGGAAACTGTTAGAAAAATTCCAAAAGAGCTCTGAGGACATACAAACTTTCCTTCCTTGGCCTCCAACTGTTGTTAAACTCTGGTAAAACCAAATGTATGATCTTCAACCGGTCTCACTCTGCACCTGCCTGCCCAACAAACATCACCACTCTGGATGGGTCTGAGCTGGAATATGTAAAAAAATTACAATTGCCTAGGGGTCTGGCTAGACTCCTCGCTTTCCTTCCAGACACACATAAACCATATCCAGTCCAAGCATAAATCTAGGATTGACTTCCTATTCCATAACAAGGGCTTATTCACCCATTCTGCCAAACAAGCCCTTGTCAAAATGACCATCCTCCCAATGCTTGACTTCGGTGATGTTGTCTACAGAACTGCGTCAACCTCTCTTCTCAAGAAATTGGATGTACAGTAGTATACCACAGTGCCATCCGTTCTGTTACCAATGCCCCACACAACACTCACCACTGCAACCTCTACTCACTAGTGGGATGGCCTCATTACACACCCGGCGCCTGAACCACTGGTACCACCTCATCTACAAGTCCTTACTAGGCAAAACACCAGCTTACCTAAGCTCATTAATATCCATAGCATCACCCACTCTCAACCTACGCTCGAGCAGGTATATTTCCCTAGTCGCTACAAAAGCCTGCACCTCATTTGACCACCTCTCCTTCCAATTCTCTTTGTTACAACGATTCGAACAATTGACAGAAATCCCTGAAACTTGAGTCCACCATCCCATCACTACTTTTAAAGCATCCTTTTCAAATCTACTGGCTGACCGCTGCACATGTTGACCCTACCCCCTCTCTTTGTCCGTTTATGCTCTAGCCTACTCAAAGCCTTAATGCATATTGCACATAATCCACCACACAGCTGTCTGTATAATTTGCACATTACCATTTTCAGCCACGTTCATCATGTTACCTACCCTAGTGTTATTTCTCTGGTACTTTCACTTTAAATTCCAATAATCTACCTCTCTATTTTAAACCATATTTGCACTGAATGTACAGTATTTTTTAATCTAACCTAATACCGGTTATGTGTAACTGTATACCTGAAAACTTGTACTTTATGTGTAACTTAATGTCGCCTTGCACCTTGCGCCTTGTCTTGGTCAAGTCGCATATTTTTTTGCATATAAGAACCTGTTCTCAGTCGATTAACCTGGTTAAATAAAGGTGAAATAAAAATAAAAATAAATAAATACAAATTAATTATGTCTACATGATGGACTTTTAATCCAGTTGGCATACTGATTGAATCAGTTATGTTTAGTCTGCAGTCAATAACTTTATAAATGTGTTGATTTAAGACAATTTTGCACCGTAAACAACACATTAAACACACCTTCGTACGCCCATTGCTTGAGTACGTAATCTGCTCCAGTACAGTTCCCATAGGTCAACGCAGAGCAATACAACAGTCTGACTGGAGAAGATTCAATGACATGCAAACAAAATCACGAGTCCCAAATACAATGCAGCATTTATGTCTTTGCTTGTAATGATCGGTGATTGTAGATCAAGGAACCCTTCTCCATTAGGTTCTCTTTAGCATTTTTGCTTAGAAGCTAATTCTCAGCAAATTCTCAGCTTTACACCAATATGTCTGCGTGAAGAGGCCATGCCATGGTGGGAATGTACACTGTTCAAAAAAGGAAGGGAACATGCAATCAAGACCAGTATAACTCAAAATAAATTAAACTTCAGGGATTTCAGTCTGTTCAGTTAGGAAGCATAAGTGACTGTGAATCAATGTCACTTGTTTGGATGCGAATTAAAGGGACAACAGGTGCACTGGAGAGGCAACAGCAAGACAACCCCCAAAACGGTAATGGTTTTGCTGGTGGTGGCCACAGACAATTGCTCTCTCCTTATCCTTCTTGACTGACTCTTCTTCTGTTTTGCTAGTGTCCTTGTCACTACTGGTAGCATGAGATGATCCGTGCAGCCCATTCAGGTTGTACAGGTAGCCCAGCACCTCCAGGATGACACGTCAATATGTGCTGTCACAAGAAGGTTTGCCTTGCCTCCCAGTACAGTCTCAAGAGCATGGAGGAGATACCAGGAGATGGGCCGTTACATGAAGAGACTTGGACAGGACCGTAGAAGGGCATCAAACCAGCAGCAGGACCTGTATCTGCTCCTTTGTGTAAGAAGGAAAAGGAGGAACACGGCCAGAGCCCTACAAAATGACCTCCAGTGGGCTACTGGTGTGCATTTTTCTGACCAAACTGTCAGAAACAGATTCCATTAGGGTGGCATGAGGGCCAGACTTCCTCTATTGGGACATGTGCTCACAGCCCACCACTGTGCAGCTCGATTGGCATTCACCAGAGAACACCAGAATTGGCAGGTTCATTGGTTCCCCGTTCTCTTCACAGATAAAGAAGGTTCTTACTGAGCACGTGACAGACGTGAAAGAGTCTGGAGACACCATGGTGAATGCTATGCTGCCTGCAACGTCATACAGCATGACCGGTTTGGTGGTGGGTCAGTGGAGCAGGTCTGGGGAGGCATAATCTTGGAGGGTGCAGTGGGCCCTGGGTTCCTCCTGGTGCTGGACAATGACCGGCCTCATGTGGATAGAGTGTGTAGGCTTTGAGTGTGTAGGCTTTGAGTGTGTAGGCTTTGAGTGTGTAGGCTTTGAGTGTGTAGGCTTTGAGTGTGTAGGCTTTGAGTGTGTAGGCTTTGAGTGTGTAGGCTTTAAGTGTGTAGGCTTTGAGTGTGTAGGCTTTGAGTGTGTAGGCTTTGAGTGTGTAGGCTTTGAGTGTGTAGGCTTTGAGTGTGTAGGCTTTGAGTGTGTAGGCTTTGAGTGTGTAGGCTTTGAGTGTGTAGGCTTTGATACCATGCAGTACAGTGTAATTTTGGCCAGTGTTTTGAATCCTGGCCGCAGCATATACAGACAATGCCCGTAGGTCCGAAATTTGTTCAAAGCTGCTGGCGATGGAAGGTTGATGTCAGACAGTGTGGCCTTGTATCATCGAACTCTAGCGACGCCAATTGTATTTCGGTGCCTTGGAATATATCTCTACCTTCAGTACATTATTTGTGCAAGCAACTTCGTAAAGAAGCAAAACAGATTAGCAAGATGATACGGTTCATGTCTGGATTTTCAACTCTCCGAATTTAAAGTAAATAGGCCAGCCCAAAAATGGCGCAGACAGTTGAGAAATAAGCCTTAGTGTGGTAGTGTCATGTCTATATTTTAGTCGTTTAGCAGATGCTTATATCCCAAGCAACATTGCCCCTGTGCCTTGCCTAAAAGGGCACAATGACACTGGCACAGTCAGGAATCAAACTAGGCAACCTTACGACTATAAGTCTGACTTCCTAACCTCAGAGCCATCTGAGCCTAGTGATCAAGTACTGACCAGTCTGGAGGGGTTTGGATATTTGACTTCCTCTTACTTTTTTTCAACATTTTTACTCCTTTAAACATAGTATCAATAATAAAATAACTATGATTTCACCACTCCTCAAAAGAATTGCACAAATTACCAAGAAACAAAGTCATAAAAATATAATCTGCATTTAATTAAAACAGTATTGACACGTTAGCAAAGATGCAAATGAAATATGCAGTAACATTCCTAAATACCCTAATGAGTACTTTAGCAAAATATGCTGCAAAATAAATCTTTTAACAGTTGCTTATAATTAAAATATGGTGTCAGAAGAGAGAAAGCGAGATGAACGGGTAGAATGGAGGGCGTGAGGGAGGCGTGTCGGATTTGATTTGTGGACCTGCTACAGGGATTAGCTATTTAAAGTGCAGGCGCTCGACGCGCTCCTCAAACCCCTGTTTGCCTGGCGCAGAGTCTTGTGGAGTTGAGGTCGCGATAAATATCTGATAAGTTTGAGGAGTGGACCAAATTTGGTAAACCCGTCTTTTGAATTGGACGCAGTAGTGTCAGCTGTCTACTCGTGAGTCTACTCGTGAGTCTTCTTTAAGATCTCGAAGTTACATCAGGTAGATTATTTTATGATTCTTTTTTATTTTAAAATGTTTCAATTCTAAACGTTGCTTGTATAATAATGTTTCATTGTTATTTTACTGTAGTGTATTTTTTGCACTTTTAATCAATTTAAAGTAGAATATTTCCTACACTACAACACACAGCTTAAACTCACTGATGAGCCTGTTGTGAGCTTTGCTTTACAGCACCCTGACAGATCGACTCCATGATAATCAAGCCTGATATCGGGTTGCATGTTGTGTTTGTTTAGGTTTTACTGTTTTATTGAGACCTGAAATCAATGCAAACCTCGAAATAATTAAACTTTAATAAACCGTGAACGGTTGCATTCGGGTTATTGTTAGGTTACGTATGTACGCACAGTCTTCTTGGCTGCAGCAAAACCTTAGTTCAAATAGCTAGTTTGAGAAGTGAAGTCAAAAAGTACGAGGATCATCACGTGTTACGTCTGAAGCTGACAGTTTCTCAATTACCGTACTTGAACCTCAATACAAAATGTGTAGATATTTTGATTTGAAAACGCCTTTACCCAAATTATTATAAATTTATAAGAACCATTTCTTTCTTTTTTTGAAGCAACAACAATTAGCAAGCAACTAGGGTTAACTGCCTTGCTTACGGACACAATGACAATGCTTTCACCTATTAGTTTACTTTTATTTTTGGTACAAAAAACTTGATATGGGGCATATTATATTAAAATACTACATAGAATTTAAAAAACAAAACAATAAGACATTGTACTGTATGTGCTCTGGTAACATTTCAGTGCTAAACAAATCAATTGGATGTTGCTTTTCCAACATGAGCGAGGGATGAGTGAAAGAATGGAGAGAAGAGTTAAGGAAAATGGGAGGCGTTTAGGGATTGGGTTCACTGGGTACTTAAATGACTGTTGTATTCCTTTATCTGGTTACTATATTCAACCTGGTTGTGTGCATGTGCACAGAGGCCCTCGCGATGTAGCACACACACGGTGCCTGTTGAGACCCATGGTCGTTTCATGTGAGATAAACAGTAGGAACAAGATTTACTACTAGGAACCAATGACCCAACTGGAACACAAGTTGTGTTTTTAGTCAGGGATATATTGTTTATTATATTTAAACATCATTACCATTTCCAATGGTGTTTAGGAGATGGGCAAGCGTTCTGGGGACCACTCTTAGCACAGTTGAAAGACGTAGAGAAGCTATATTTGGGCTTGGGGCCTTTGTCAGGGACATTATAGACCCTGACTTACTGTCAAATCTCAAACAGTGTAAAGCAGAATATTAGTGCGCTACTATAGGGAATAGTATGCCCTCAGGAGGGCTGAACACCTGGAATGGAGTAAAAATACAAATTTAGTGTGTCTATACATAAATAGTTTTCTTGTAAGTAAACTCTTGACAATTCTGCGGAACACACACAAATAATGTGTATTTGTCATGGAGATGTGGTTGACATTGTAGATTTCACATGTAATCTGTCATACAGAAGGATAAATACAGGTGGGTGTGTTGAGAGTAAACTGCTGTGTAATCACTGTGAATCCACAAACTTACCCTGTGAAGAATCACAAGGCCACAACGCAACCTACTAGTGGTTTGGTCATGTTGAGCAATCAGTAGCTGCCTGAACAAGTCACTGAGCAGGCAGTGTGTGTGGCGCTGCACGTCAGTTATGTCAACACACCGCCCTGCTGGCCAACTGGGGTCCTGCGCTTAAGTGGGGGAAAAAGAGGGGCCCAAAGCCCATCACCAGCCCGGCTCTCTATGATGTTTAACGGGGCACTGTTCTACTTCCCCCCACCCACTTTACACCCTGTCTTTACACTCTGTCTGTCTCTCCCACCTCTACAACCCTGCATGTCTGTCTACACCTTGTCTGTCTCTCACTTCTCTACACCCTGCCTCTCTCTCTCTCATGGCATACTGTAGTGGGTTTCATTCCTTCAACACTCTATGTACTGCAGGCAGTAATGTATAGGGCCCAAAATTCCACACGACTGCACAGATGTGTGTGTTTTTGTTTGTGTGAGACTGAAAGACTGAAGGGGGGGGTGGTGTGTTTGATTCAGTTATTAATACACAAAGAATGTATTATTGCCATGTAACTTGGTCTAGGGAATGGTCTGGCAAAGAGTCCTGAACAATATGCTCTCCACACCGCAAGGCTGGTTTGTTGTTTTTCTAGCCCACACCGTTCATTTTCCCCTCACTCTCCTCCATACACTAATACCCAATCAACAACACACAAGATGACATTCTACATTCAACTCCTGGCTCTGTTATCCCAAACACTCACATGCTATCACTTACTGCCCCTCCCCCTTTAGGAATTCTGAAGTGGCTAAATTAATCAGTGTCTGTCTAGCTGAGGGGGCTAAAATAGCTTTTAGGTGGACATGGTCCAACTTTCTACAGGTAGAACTTGGCCAAGCAACATGTAACTGCTATAATACATTCTCTGTTTGCAGTCAGATAGGAATGCACAGCCACACTAACCAGAGAGAGGGACAGAATGATCCAGATGGGTTAAAAGGAGGATCTAGTGAGAGAGGATGACCGAGTGATAAAAGCTGTTTTCAAACACTGTGAATGACAGAACCGAGCAGTGATCATCACAATGCAATGAGCCTCCTCTGCTCTCTCTTTCTGAAATCACCTCAGTGTTGTTAGCGCAAAGAAGGCTGTAGCAGCCAGGAAACGCACACACGCACTCACGCACTGTGACTAACAATGTGGTGATAAACACAGGGGCAGAGGGCGTTTGCTCCAGGTTGCACGTCTGCACTCACGGCTGCCTGCTGAAAGCCTTCTCTTATGTGTGGTCATGGGTCGCAGGAAAGACACCATTTGTCAGCAGCCCCTCCCGTCAGCTGTGTCTTTTGATGTTACCACTGACCAGGGCACACATTCAGCTCTGTGATTATACAATACCTTGAGTGATTAATAGAAAGCAATGTCTTGTTTACATGGGGAACATATATTAACACTTGACTGGGTTTTGTTCCGGTGGCTTAAGATTGAGCCACTTGTATGACAGAAGAAAAAGAGACCACGCCTCTCACTCAAGACTACTATTTAACATTTAAGTTGATGAAATTCAATTTAACCTGTAATAACTACCGTCAAATTATCACAGTCAAAGGATTAAGTTTGGCCTACCTGCATACAGTGCCTTGGACGTTTCCACATTTTGTATTGTGACAACCTGGGGGGTATTTCAGAAAGCAAGGTTAACAAACTCTCTGAGTTGAAACCACAACTCTGACTCTGAGCTGTCAAACTCAGACTTGACGTTTCAGAATTTGTGGTAACAATGTAGTTCAGTTGAGTTAAGCGTGAGGATATGAAAAGCCCAAATCAATCGAACACAGATGTACCATTTATCATGGCAACAGGAGAAAAAAAGATTAGAACCATCTATTTCTCTCCAATGGAATTAGAAATATGAATGACTTCTTATGCCAAATATGAACTGACATTTAAGAAGATAAGCAATACCATAGCAGCAGCAAAAGATTTTCCTTGTATGACACTGGGGATGTGAAGGGGTCAATTAGGAATGACTGTAGGATAATGTATCTCTGACTGCTCGCCCATCTCATGCATCAGCAGAGTGGTCCAGATCATTATCTAGTTCATTGACGTCTTGGAAATATGATGGCTGTGAGTGTTTTGGGGTAAGTTCTCAATGCTCAAGCTTTGTCATGTTGTATGGGGACCGTTGGTGAACAGAAATGTACGTCCTTCCAGAGATTCTCAATCAGACTGGCCGTTGACTGGGTCATTCTATGACATTCAGGATCTTGGTTTTAAATCAATCCAGTGTAGCTTTGGCTGTGTGTGTTATCATACTGGAACCAGGAAACAGGTTTTCCTCTAGAATTGCCAAATTGTATTTGGCCTCATCCATCTTGCCCTCAAACCTGACCAGTTTCCCAGTCCCTGCCAACGAAAAGCATGCACAGAACCTGATGCTGCCACCATGTTTCACTGTGGTGATGGTGTTCTCAGGGTCATGAGCTAGGCTTTACACCACACACAGCATTTTGCATTAAGGCCAATAAGATCAATTTTGATCTCATCAGACCAGAGAACCTTCTACATGTTTGCTCTGTCTCCCATATGCCTTTTGTAAAACTTCAAATGGGATTCAAAATTTTTTCAGCAATGGCTTTCTCACCACACATCCATGAAGCCCAGCTTTGTGAAGCGTCAGGATTACGGTTGTCCCATGGACAGTTTATCCCATCTCAGCTGCAGATCTCTCCAGCTCCTTCAGAGTTACCATTGGGCTCTTTTGGTTGCTTCTCTGTCTAATACCGTCCTTACCCGGTCACTGAGTTTGGTGGATGGCCTTCTCTAGGCGCAGTTGTGGCAATCTTTACATTTATTTGATAATGGATTTAAGTGTTCTGGGAATGTTCAAAGGTAGGGATATTTCTCTATAATCCAACCCTAATTGTTCCTTTTCCAAACTTTATCCCTGACTTTAAAATAGTTTCTTGGTCTTCATGATGCTGTTTTGTTTATATGCTCTCATTTTAGTGGTTTTCCTGATTTTTGCCCCCTCTCAATTGGTCGTGTCCAATTCCCCACTAACCCTGCCTTGTCAGCAGCTCCGCGACTCCTTGGACAGATGTGGGATGTCAAGGGGAACTCACATGGTTCATCCAGCCACATGTTGCTGGATTATTCTTTTCGCACTGCTCATCCAACACTGAAGCCTTTAGTCAGATCATGTATGGAATGGTTAAGTTCACAAACTATACTTCCATGATTAAATTTACAGTCGCCCGATCTGCACACAGAGTTTGAGAGCAACGTGGCAAGGTAGATCATTCGATTGACCTATCCCAAATTCCAGGCAGTGGAACACTGCTTTGTTCTGGAGGTCCGGGGAATAGTCAGAGAAACCATAATCAGGCTTGAATTACTGACTATCATGATGTAGCTTGTCCTGCAATGCAGCGATTTAGCCCCCTACGCCACACGGACCCCACAGCCTTCGAGAATTGGGTATTTTTGTTTTTGCAGGGGGTGTCCACAGACAAATTGCTCTCGCCTAATCTTTCCTGTCTGATTCTTCTTCAGTTTTGGGTTTTGCTAGTATCCTTCACTACTGGTTGCATGAGGCGGTACCTGCAGTTCATTCTGGTTACACAGGTAGTCCAGCTCCTCCAGGATGGCTCATCCATACGTATGTGCCGTCACATGAAGGTTTGCTGTGCCTCGCATTAGTCTCGAGCATGGAAGAGATACCAAGAGATGCGCCATTACACAAGGAGACCTGGACAGGGCTGTAGAAGGACATCAACCCACCAGCATAGTGAGGAGGAACAGGAGGAACACTGCCAGACTCCTACAAAATGACCACCAGCGGGTTACTGGTGTGCATGTTTTTTAACCAAACTTTTGGAAACAGACTCCATGCGGGTGGCATGAGGGCCCGACTTCCTCTAGTGGGACCTGTGCTCACAGCCCAGCACCGTGCAGCTTGATTGGCATTTGCCAGAGAACACCAGAATTGGCAGGTCCACATTGGTGTCCCGTACTCTTCACAGATGAAAGCTGGGCACATGTGACAGAGGCAAAAGGGTCTGGAGACACCGTGGTGAAAACTGCTGCCTGCAATGTTTTCCAGCATAACCGGTTTGGCGGTGGGTCAGTGATGGTCTGGGGAAGCATATTCTTGGAGGGTCGCACAGACCTCCACATGCTAGCCAACTGTACCCTAAATGCTGTTCGGTACTGTCAACTTATGCTGGTGCCGTGGGCCCTGGGTTCCCCCTAGTGTAGGACAATTCCTGTCCTCATGTGGCCAGAGTTTGTAGGCAGTTCCTGGATGATGAAGGCATTTGTCATTTTGTTCTCAATGAATTACACAATGTACAGTAAACATTTTTACTGTACCTTGAATTTTGAGTGTACTTTAAAAATTTTTGAACAGTGTACTTGAACTGCACACAGGTGGACTCTCATCTAATTACAGTGGGGCAAAAAAGTATTTACTCAGCCACCAAATGTGCAAGTTCTCCCATATAAAAATATGAGAGGCCTGTAATTTTCATCATAGATGCACTTCAACTATGAGAGACAAAATTAGAAAAGAAAATCCAGAAAATCACATTGTAGGATTTTTTATGAATTTATTGGTAAGTTATGGTGGAAAATAAGTATTTGGTCTCCAAAAAAACAAACAAGAAAGATTTCTGTCTCTCACAGACCTGTAACTTCTTCTTTAAGAGGCGCCTTTGTCCTCCACTTGTTACCGGTATTAATGGCACCTGTTTGAACTTGTTATCATTATAAAAGACACCTGTCCACAACCTCAAACAGTCACACTCCAAACTCCACTATGGCCAAGACCGAAAAACTGTCAAAGGACACCAGAAACAAAATTGTAGACATGCACCAGGCTGGGAAGCCTGAATATGCAATAGGTAAGCAGCTTGGTGTGAAGAAATCAACTGTGGGAGCAATTCTAAGACAATGAAGACATACAAGACCGCTGATAATCTCCCTCGATCTGGGGCTCCACGCAAGATCTCACCCCATGCGGTCAAAATGATCTCAAGATTGGTGGGCAAAAATCCCAGAACCACATGGTGGGGACCTAGTGAATGACCTGCGGAGAGCTGGGACCAAAGTAACAAAGGCTACCATCAGTAACACACTACGCCGCCATTGACTCAAATCCTGCAGTGCCAGAAGTGTCCCCCTGCTTAAGCCAGTACATGTCCAGGCCCGTCTGAGGCTTGCTAGAGGGCATTTGGATGATCCAGAAGAGGATTGGGAGAATGTTGGATGACACAAATAGAACTTTTTGGTAAAAACTCAACTTGTCATGTTTAGAGGAGAAAGAATGCTTAGTTTCATCCAAAGAACACCATACCTACTGTGAAGCATGGGGGTGGCAACATCATGCTTTGGGGCTGTTTTTCTGCAAAGGGACAAGGACAACTGATCCATGTAAAGGAAAGACTGAATGGGGCCATGTATCATGAGATTTTGAGTGAAAACCTCCTTCCATCAGCGAGGGCACTGAAGATGAAACGTGGCTGGGTCTTTCAGCATGACAATGAACCCAAACACACTGCCCGGGCAACGAAGGAGTGGCTTTGTAAGAAGCATTTCAAGGTCCTGGAGTGGCCTAGCCAGTCACCAGATCTCAACCCAATAGAAAATCTTTGGAGGGAGTTGAAAGTCTGTGTTGCCCAGCGACAGCCACAAAACATCACTGCTCTAGAGGAGATCTACATGGAGGAATGGACCAAAATACCAGCAACAGTGTGTGAACCTTGTGAAGACTTCCGGAAACATTTGATCTCTGTCATTGCCAACAAAGTGTATATAACACAGTATTAGAGATTAACTTTTGTTATTGACCAAATACTTATTTTCCACCATAATTTACCAAATATATTAAAATCCTACATGTGATTTTCTGGATTTTTTTTCTCATTATGTCTCTCATAGTTGAAGTGTACATATGATGAATATTACAGGCCTTTCATCTTATTAAGTGGAAGAACTTGCACAAATGCTGGATGACTTGATAATTTTTGCCCCACTGTATGAGTTATGAGGGCAATGGGTTGCACCAGACCATATTTAGGGGTTTCATAGTGAGTATTTATCTAACCAACAAATGTCAGTTTTCTTTTTTATTTATTTATAAACCTAGAGTCTGCAACTTTTGTCATTGCAAAACACTTTTAGGCCCCCCATTTTAGTCCAGATGTGTAGTATATTGTCTACAGTAAGTAGAATCATCGTCTTACCATAGTTTGCTTAAAACCCAACTGTTTCTCAGCTATTGCAGGCATTTCCTTACTGCGCATCAGGCAGGGAATCAACAACAATTAGGTGACGTATGGTTTGTTATAGTGGAGGAATTACCGTTGACCATCTAATGAGTTTGTAGGGTGGGCACAACCTCTAGACCCAGTAGAACAACAGATAAACAACAAACCTTTCAGAGAAAATAATTCCTGAGCAGGGACCCGTTTTAGCCTGAAAGCCACTATATTCGCATTTTGTCGAACCGAGAGGCCTAAATAGGCATATATATTGCCTAATATCATGGAAGGCATCCAACTTTTGTGTGCACCTTCAAAATGCACCTTCAGTGTTGTGTATGTGGTGTAAAACAAATGGTAAACATCCAAAAACAATCCTATTTCATTCGAGGTTGTCAAAGTACAAAATGTGGAAATGTCCAAGGGGTTAATAATTATGCAAGGCACTGTATAATTTATGTAAACATATACAATGCAAAGGCAAATTTGTATAATTTAGAACATTAAACATTTTGTACTTTGAATGACCAGCTTCCAAAAGTTATGGAACTTATGAAAAGCTGTATGCTTTTGTTATGACTTAAGTTCATGGCCACAGTTGAATTATTCAGTTGGTAGTATATTTTGATTCTAGAGTTAATTACACCTAACCCCAGCTGCTCCCGACGAGCTGGCTGGCGCCTTACATGGCTGACACCTCCGTCGGGTGTATTATTGGGTGAATGTGAGGTTGTGTAAAGCACTTTGATGGCCATTGTTGGACAGAAAAATGCACTATATAAATGCAGTCCATTTACCATTTTACAGTACACTGTCAAGGATATATGTTGAAATAGGTCTAATTTCACCAGGTATGTCTGTTAGTTCACATTTATGATATGCTTGGGTCTCCATAGTAAATCAACATGCTAGGAATACAACTGTCAGTGTGTTAAAGGAGGATATACATTGGTTTTCTAAGTTAACTCTATCTTATCCTAATGATAATGAGTAAGAATGCACTGTATCTTTTTAAACAACAACCAATCGATTAATTAAGATGTAATAATAGTTAAACTTGTGTAGCGCTTGTCATAGAATGTCAAAGCTCTTACTGGGCTAAACACAAACAGGAGATACCGGTATATCAGTCCTCTCGCACCTGTCTGTGACGTCTGTAATTCCAGCCATGGCTCTATTCATCTCTAACCGTCTATTGTAGCTCACTGTTGACATGAGACAACACAGACAGACTAGCTTAGCCTCATCAGGATGCATATAATCATGCCATTGAACACATTATCCTGCAGAGTTCTGGACTAATTCCATTATGAATTCTTCTGGACTAGTGACCTAGACTGGACTAATTCCCATTATGATTTAACACTGAGAAAAATATCCAATAGACTTGTCTATGGCGGGTATATGGAGGTTAATTCATAACTTGTGGCCTTGTGGGGATTTTGTTGTTGTTAGGCAATTGTGTTGGTATCTGCAAAGGTTATGCTGTCAAGGCCAGTCTAATCAGGTGGCTAAGATTGTTTTCCTATGATTTTAAGATTAAATGAATATTGTACTTGGCCCAAAAATCAGCCATGGCATTAAACACTTTGGAAAATCTTTTACTTCAAGGCTTCTCCAACTGTACATTTGTTTTGCTTGCATACTCCAATATTAGTCTGATCATGATTATTTTGCTATTGACCCTCTCCTTTTTTATTGCTCTCAGAACACCTCTCTCTGCTCCACTACATCCATGGGTGTCAACGTGCTGCAGTGCTTTCCCTGGTACAGGCGCTGTAAAGAACGATGCAGGGCCAAACAGTGCCCCCCACCTGCAGGTAAGAGAAGTGCTGACTCCCACTTAACATTACATATTTCTGATTGCATATGTAATATGGTATATATAGTATACAATGACATGCATAATTACTGTTTCAGAACTACCCAGAGATATCTATGTCCTAATGTACATGCATAAGCTATGACAGTTAGACTTATACTGACAGACATGTTGAAACTAGTAATCTAATTTCTCCAGGTATGTCAGTTGGTTCAAGTTGAAGACAGGCTTGGGGCACTCCTAATACAAGTTTATAACTATTCATATGTCAACATACCAGTCATATAACTGTCATATAACTGTCAATCATTAATTTTAATTTAAAGATGTTGTTGCTTAAGTTTATTTGATATGATCAAGATTGTAAGTTGTTTCACAGAGACAATGGATTAAATAAGTGTTCGTCTCCCTTAGATTTTTTCGGAATTTGTTTCACTCCACACTGTTATTTTGCTGTGATTGAGCAACACAAAATATAAGTCAAACGAGGAGGTAAATCCACACATTAATTCAAAATATATAACTCAAATGGTGATCATTCTTTGTTCAGGCAAAATACAATTAATAGGAAAATTAGGCTAAGACAGAAATCTGATTGAGACTGTAAAATAATAGGAATTTTCTTTTTAATACCAAATTATTTCCTTTGACATCTTCTATTACATTTCAAGCACCAATGAAATCCTACCATGCAGTGATGAGCACAAATACACCAAAGATGACAACCCTGTGTCTCTTTTACCCCTATGTTCCATTAGATCCTACCCCTCCTGTCTCCAGAGAAGAAATTAAACCTCGCCTGTCATCCTCGGCATCCATGTGTAGCGAAGGCGCGAGCAGTCTGAACGGATCTCAGATCTACTTCTCCACCAAGGCTCGTCTCTCGTTCAGACACCAGATGGACAGCAACTTCAATGCAGTGGATGCAACCTGCTGAATGGTGCAGCCTGACCCACCTCGGTAGTGTTTGTTAGGCATCAAATGGGAGAATATTGACGGAATCATGGAGGGACTACCTGCGTTTGTCCAACAGTCAAATTCATCCATCAGCACTAGCCCCACACTCCCTATATGCCAGCCTGGTTTCTATCTAGCTCACCTGAATGGAGAATGGGACAGAAGTTATACAGTATTTAAAGCGCTGTGACTCTGTGAAATTATGGATGTTTAACAGATTGAGTTCTTTGCTACAAAGAATGAATGTATTGCTAATGTAGTTTATGGAAACTTCATGGAGAAATGTTTACATCGTTACCAACAAAGTGCATTGTTTTTTTAAGATTGGGGGGGTTATTTTTATCCATTGTGTTGCTAATTGTTTATCTTTATGAATGCTTGTTGGATTGTAAGTTCTTGGGTATTGGATAAACCACCACAAAGACTATAAACCAATACATTTTACAATTTCGTATCTGGTGAATATGATAACAAAGCTTAAGCACTCCAAACTTTAAATGCCAGCTTTGTTTATGACAGTATTCTGACTAGCTGGGAAAGACAGACCAGAAGGAAAACTGGTAACTCAATTTGACCAGTCTGTGCCTTTTCACTAATTAACAACGTGGTGCCGACATGCTTCTAGTAGTGTCCTGTCTGACTGCTCTGAACGCATATACTCTAACATTGAGACATTATTAGTAGACTCTTGTGTTCACCTACTAGTTTAAGGATAATTAATGCTAATCTAATTTTGTGAACTTTTGTTTTATCTGGGAGGTCGTACAAATGTAAGTGCTAAATTCACATTTTACTAATATTTGTATAAATGAGAAAGTAATATTTACTTTTGCTGAAAGTCATCTGGTTTTGTGGTAATTGTGAAAGGATTGTGTGTATAATCATCAATAAGTGTCGATGACTTTCAAAATGTCAACAATGTATTTTCATTAGTAACTGACTAATTAACAATTTTAATAGAAATGAAAGATCCCAAAATAGGACTTTAGTCTTGTTGGCAAAGTGTACTGACTAGATAGTAATACAAAAAATGGTATTGCAATATTGTTCGGTGGATTTATTTTTGCTTCATTGTGAAATGTGCAAATACTGTATCTGATATACAACTGTATCTTGTTTCACTCCAATTCTACATTTTTATTAAAAAAATATCCTAACAGGTACAAAAAAAGACAAACAGTAGACAATAGATCATAAAGTTGAAGTCAGATTTGATCAGTATGTTCTGTTCTTCTCTGTGATCAAGTTTATAACATTAAAAGTTCTTGACATTGCTGAACCTACATAGGCTGTCAATGGCACCGATGTCTCTACATGTTCTTGGGTTTGGATATGACTCCGTCTGGGTAGCGTTTTTTGAAGCGAGCCACAACGTCAGGATCCAAAAGATGGATACCATCTAGTTGGTTACCAAGAGTTACCCTGGGGGGAAAAGAGCACAAAGATGTCTTGGAAACAAGAATGACAACAATAACGTTTCTACACAGCGCATAAACGCAGGTACCCACCAGTTGGGTTGGACATTGTGGGGTCGGCCAAACAGCTCGATCTTCCTGGTACCGGGGGAAAGTCTCTCAATCATCCCGTAGATCTCGTCTGGCTTGTGGCTGGTGGAGCGTACCTGGGAGACGGTAGAAAGCATTGAGGTAGAACATTCCAGACTCTCTAATGGAAAACCATTTGGCTTGAAGGGAATGAGTCCCTCACCTCTGCCACGATGACATCACAGTCGAGCCCCCTGTTGAATCCCTGGGGGTTTCCCTTAACGCCCACCTGGGGAAAATCACACATGGCAACAAAGACACCGAATTAACCAAAACGTCTAAATATATCCATTCGCATCATAACACGCCATATCATAACGACGGCTCACCAAGCAATGCTCCTTCCCGTGATTGAGCCAGTGGCCCGTCCTCCCAGTGCGAATGATCCTCTGCAACTGGTTGGTCTTCACCCAGATGATCTCGTCCACACGCTCGTACCTACGAGATAAAAGACGGCAAAGACCCACAGTCAGTGGCCCAGTAGTAATAAACCAGAGCTGCCCAACCCCCTTCCTGGAGATCTACTGCCCTGTAGGTTCTCTCCAACCAATGTTGTGAGCAACATATTTTAGCTTTCCTTTAGTTAATTGTTAGAATCAGGTGGGCTAAATTAGGGTTGAAGTGAAAACATACAGGAGAGTAGATCTTCAGGAACAGGGTTGGGCAGCCCTGTATTAAACAGACTAGTAGATGTAGGTAGAAGGTGCCATGAAGGCGAATAAATAAAGACACTTACCCCCAAAGACTAAGACATTCCCTACCCAACTCCATGGCCCTAAAAGAAAGATGTAGGAAATTAAACAGTCTATATTAACAGCCCATTGTACATTCAATATAATTACATGGGTGCTTGAATCTTGATTAGCTGATTCTTTGAACAGCACTTAGGCCTGGTATATTGGCCCTTACAACACGTCCTCCTCACTTAATTACAAATGGTTCAAGACTGATTGTACCCCACAGTTATGACATCAATAACATTTTCTTCTGTGTAATGATGGGGTGTCAGATGGCTCAGTAGGTTGGGACTCAGACGTGTAGTCGAAAGGTTACCGGTTTGATTCCTGACTGAGCCAAATGTCATTGTGTCCTTGAGAAAGGCACTTAACCCCAAGTTGCTCCAGATGTCCCTCTACTTACTGTAAGTCACTCTGCATAAGAGCATCTGCTAAATGACTCATATGTAAATTTATAATTAGTTAGTACTGTTTATAATAGCCATGTATAATAGCCATGTATAATAGCCATGTATAATAGCCATGTATAATAGCCATGTATAATAGCCATGTACATGTATAATTGTGTTAGTACTGTTTATAATAGCCATGTATAATAGCCATGTATAATAGCCATGTATAATAGCCATGTATAATAGCCATGTAAATGTATAATTGTGTTAGTACTGTTTATAATAGCCATGTATAATAGCCATGTATAATAGCCATGTATAATAGCCATGTAAATGTATAATTAGTTAGTACTGTTTATAATAGCCATGTATAATAGCCATGTATAATAGCCATGTATAATAGCCATGTATAATAGCCATGTATAATAGCCATGTAAATGTATAATTAGTTAGTACTGTTTATAATAGCCATGTATAATAGCCATGTAAATGTATAATTGTGTTAGTACTGTTTATAATAGCCAACACACAATGAATAAGAGACATATCCAGGCACTCTGCAGTGTGGCTAAGAATAGCTCTTATTTGTGATATATTGGCCATAAAGTATAACCCCTTATCAGTAAATGATTGACTAAAGCAGGTAGTATGCCATGACGGTAGTATTAACAAAAACATACGTATTGAACAAAACACTCATCATCTAATGCTGCCATCTCCTGGAATCTCCCATGTTACCCAGAAATCAAAACCTTTTTACAGACATCCTTACTGAAGTCTAAATGACTACGAATTGTCATGTCTTCACAGTGTAAAAAATACACATTCATTTGGAACACTCATGCTGCCCCATTGTTGCTCTATGGGAAAAAGATGGAAGTGCAGACATGGATGTGTTCGTTAGATATCTGAAATGTCAGATTTGAAAAAAATAAAAAACATACATCATTTTCCTCAGCAGAACCTCCCCTTTCAAATTCATATGTCGGCTAAGTACAAGCAGCTGTCATCACACGTTATTTGCGAATACCTTTTTTTCAGACCTATGCCCATTTATTCCCTATAAAGGATCCTGCCTCTATGGGGAATTAATGTTTTACAATGTTGTCTAGTGGGTCAGAAGTTTAATAAAGACAATCAACTCATTGAAATGCAATACATTTGGTACATGAGGTGCTTTTATAAATATCTTAAATATTAATTTTGATTTTTCTTTATACTTCCACGTTACCCAGAAGTCAGCGCATTTGACACCATAGAGGGGCGGATGTTTACTTTCTACTACAGTTGTAATTTTTTGGTTTCATCTTAAGAGCAGATAGTCGGAGTTAAATGAAAAAGTACACTTTTGTTGGTGCCATTTAGGGAAACGGAATTGTAAGCTTAATTCCCAGCAAAACAGGCTCATCGAACGTTCTACTCAATTCGTTTGCTCTGGGCTTGCCCTCGCTTTGTACCTCGACCAGCTTTCGATTGCTGTTTAACAGCTCTGGGTGAATTTGAAAGCGTTCTATTGTCCATCCTTGAATAAGGCATCTTTAGGGTTTGCGGTATATTGTCAATTTCAGCTAAATGGTATAACACACCCCCTTGCTTTATAAGTGAAATGTATCTTCATTGTAATTAAAAGTTATCAATCAAAGTACTAATAAAGATCATATTAATTCTTGAATTAGGTTTGTAATCATCTACTTAAACTAAAGATTAAATCTGCTAAACCTAAAAGTAGCTCATGATAACTCTTCTCCTGGCAGCTGGTCAAGTAGTAACATCCTCATATCCGATTGGTTTAGGTACCTGCCAGTCACCCAGAGGAAGAGGAAGCCATCATCCTGGAGGCAGGGGATGTGTAGCTTCCTCATCTCATCGTCCGTCAGGGTTCCATAGGGCAGCTCCATGTGGATGTCCCAGGGTGGATCCGCCATCACCACGGAAAACTTCCCCAGGATCGATACGTCCAGGACACGGATGTCACAACAGATCCACTGTGACAAAAAAGGGACCGGACTGGATTGAGCCGCAGCATCGACTACTTCTAGAGTTAGCTTACCTAACTGATGTAGACAAACGTATTTACCTAATTAAAAAAGACATTTTGAATATTTATAACTTTAAAAAGTACATCCCAACATGTTCTACACACACTTCTTAACTGTAGCACTTTGAGATTTGTTTTCAAATGTAAAGTGCATTACAAATAATATGTATTATTATCATTATTATTATTACACTTCTTCTAGTTCTCTGTCTGGCTTCATTTCCGAAACAACTGAACTGCCGTTTGAGTCCCTCCATCCGTTTCCTCTCACTGTAGTTGTCTCTCTCACCTGAGAGGGGAACAGTTTCCCCACGTTGCTGTCCTCCTCCCCCTGGTGTAGTCCCACCTCCAGGCCCCCTGCCTGGAGACCAAGCAGACCCCCCTCGGTCTCTGGAGGGGCATCGATCTCATAGTGGACGTATTTACACGTGTCCATGTGGAAACAGGTGTTGAGGAACGAGCAGTCTCCAAGACTCTCGTCTGTGTGCTTGTTGATGATGCGTCTGGCGGGGGCGGGAGGAACCAAGGATCAGCCAATACAACGGGACAAAACAAAATGCTTGACTCTAATTGATGTCATTGGAAGGGAAATGGAGGGAACCAATTGTAGCTAAGAGAGTACATAGAGGATTGATCAGCACAACAAAAACTCTGAAAATCTGTATTTCTTGAATATTTAAGAGCAGTACATATTTCCGAGTATTTCTTAGACTGCATGTTTAATCACTGACTCTATGTTGAAGCACTGTCTGTACAGTGGTGCTTAAAAGTTTGCTAACCCTTTAGAATTTTCTATATTTCTGCATGAATATTACTTGAAACATCAGATTTTCACACAAATTAAACAAATGGGACGAAAATATTATACACTGAGAAAAATTATCCATTATTAAACATCAGTGAGTGGCAAAAGTATACAAACCTTTGCTTTCAGGATCTTGTGTGACCCCCATTGTGCAGCAATAACTGCAACTAAACATTTCCAGTAACGGTTTATCAGTCCTGCACATTAACACATTTAGCCAATTCCTTCATACAGAACAGCTTCAAATCTTGGATGTAGGTGGGTTTCCTCACATGAACAGCTCACTTCAGGTCCTTCCACAACATTTAGAGCATATTAAGGTCAGGACTTTGGCCATTCTAAAACATTTACTTTATTCTTCTTTAACCATTCTTTCTTAGAAAGACTTGTGTGCTTAGGGTTGTTGTGTTGCTGTAAGACCCACCTTCTCTTGAGATTCAGTTTTAGACAGATGTCCTGACATTTTCCTTTAGAATTTGCTGATATAATTCAGAATTCAATGTTCCATTAATGATGACAAACCGTGCCGGCCCATATGCAGCAAAACAGGCCCAAATCATGATACTACCTCCACCATATTTCACAGATAGAATTATGTTTCTTTTTTAAACCAATATCTATATTTTGGTCTCATCCGTCCACAAACATTTTTGCCAAAAACTTCCGGCTTGTTGACATCATCTTGATCAAACTGCAGACAGGCAGCAATGTTTTTTATGTTTTTTTCACCTTCCCACTCTGCCATTACACACCATAGTTGTTCAGTGTTCTCCTGATGGTGAACTCATGAACATTAATATTAGCCAATGTGAGAAAGGCCTTTAGTTGGTTAGAAGTTACCCTGGGTTCCTTTGTGACCTCGCAGACTATTACACGCATTGCTCTTGGAGTGTTCTTTGTTGGTCGACCACTCCTGGGAAGGGTAACAATGGTCTTCAACGTCCTCCATTTGTACACAATCTGTCTGACTGTGGATTGGTGGAGTCCAAACTCTTCAGAGATGGTTTTGTAACCTTTTCCTGCCTAAGGAGCATCATCAATTCTTTTTTTGCAGATCTAACAATCTCCACAAACATGTGAGGTGTAGATCAGTCTTTGATAGATCACTGTTCTTTAAATAAAACATGGTGCTCACTCACATCTGATTGTCAGCTCATTGACTGAGAACACCCAATTTCACCTTTAAATTAACTGCTTATCCTAGCTGTTAACATACTTTTGCCACTCACAGATATGTAATACGGGACCCTGGTCCTGAATAAATAAATTAGCAAGAATAATACCTTTGTTGCATTTGTTTAATTTGGTTCTCTATCTACCGTATTTTTAGAACTTTTGTGAAAATCTCATGAGGGTTTAGGTCATATTTTTGCAGAAACTTTTTAGCACCACTCTGTGTTACAGTACAGACTGAATGTTGCAGTACAGCCTATATGTTGCAGCACTGACTGTATGATGTTGCAGCACTGACTGTATGTTGCAGCACTGACTGTATGTTGCAGCACTGACT